>JAABKJ010011125.1:0-10816 GCA_011634705.1 Andricus grossulariae
GGTTCAGGGGGTCTCAAAACTTGGAAATTTCACCCAAAAAAAAAGGGGGGGGGGGTCAAATTTTAGACAAATCTAATACCTTTTCTGATGAGAATGTACAAAGGATTTCGAAATTCAAATAAAAATCTACAGACAGGCAAACACATTTATAAGAACCGTTTTTTTTTAAGTTCAGGGGGTCTCAAAACGTGAATATTTGACAGAAACGGGGATGGGGTGTCAAATTTTAGACAAATCTAATACCTTCTCTGATGAGAATTTAAAAAGAATTTCGAAATTCAAACAAAAATCTACAGACAGACAAACACGTTCGTAAAAACCTGTTTTTTGGGTTCAGGGGGTCTCAAACCTTAAAAATTTGACAAAGGGGGGAGGGGGGATTTTACAGAAATCTACTACCTTCTCTGATGAGAATGTAAAAAAGATTTTGAAATTCAAATAAACATCTACAGACAAGCAGACAGACAAACAAATTCGTAAAAACCTGTTTTTTGGGTTCAGGGGTTCTCAAAACGTGGACATTTGACAAAAACGGGGTGAGGGGAGGGGGGCCAATTTTAGAATCTTATACCTTCTCTGATGAGAATGTAAAAAGGATTTCGAAATTCAAATAAAAATCTACAGACAGACAAATACATTCGTAAAAACCTGTTTTTTTTTTGGTTCAGGGGGTCTCAAAACTTGGAAATTTCACCCAAAAAAAAAAGGGGGGGGGGGTCAAATTTTAGACAAATCTAAGTACCTTCTCGGATGAGAATGTAAAAAGGATTTAGAAATGCAAATAAAAAGCGACTAGTGTTTTCACAGATAATTATCCAACTTTTTTTACATTAACTCGATTTTTTGTTCGAGTTGCTCTTATCAATGGCTCGAGTTTCTCAAACTTGGATTGATAAAGAGCTCTGGCATAATATCCAGGGCATTTTGCTTATCAATCCCAGAAGGTGTCGAGTTCCTGTGATGAGTGCAATGATAGGCGATGACTGGCGGATGTAGCTTCAGGGACGTAGCCATCATCTTTTCACATTTTCCAACTAACTATACTCAAAACCTATTAATATATATATATTTTTATCTCTTCATTATCACTTTAGATCCAAATAATCAAGAAAAAATGGTCTAGAAAGGAACAACAAAGACCAGAAGTAGACTTTATTTAAAAAGAGGAACATTTAGTCAGAACGTATATTTCGCTTCGTGGGTTTATTGCGTACTGCTGATCGGTCGGTCGGGGTTCGATCCTCAATGGATTCACTGATTTTTCTTACTTGGATTTGGGAATGCTATTCTCCATAGGAAGTCAGATTTGAATAAAAATGATAAATAGTTTGAAAAATTAAGTTGTAGAGAAAATCATATTTTTTCAGTTAGGTAATTAACTCTTTTTTTGTAATATTGTATCATTTTTCGACAGTTTTGGTGTTTTGGTGTTATTTTATGGTTTCAGTTTTTGCATCACTTGAGCTTTACTTGGATAGCGATAAGGTGAGTGTAGCCCTGAGAATACCGGATACGTAACCGACACCGTCCGGAGACGATAAGGATAACGGCAAGGAATTTTAGAAAAATTGATCACTTTTTCGTCACGGATCATCACACAAAATTGATTCATTTTTAACCAAATAGTTTCTTTTTCAACCAAAAAGAGTACATTTTAATCGACAGATCATTTTTAACCAAATAATTGAATTTTCTACCAAAACAATCGAATTTTCAACCCAAAATGAAGAATTTTTAACAAAACAGTTGAATTTTTATGCCAGAAAACGGATTTTCTACGAACCAAATTGTGAATTTTTAAACCAAAAAGGAGAATTCTCTAGAAAACCGTTAAATTTTTAATCCGCAATAATAAATGTTCAACCAAACACTTCATTTTTAACGAAATAATTAAATTTTCTTCGAAAAAATTTGTTTTCAACAAAATAGTTCAATCTTCAACCAATAAAATAAATTTTTAACAAAGTACTTCAACTTTCAAGCAAGTAGTTGAATTTTTCACCAAAAAGGATGACTTTTTAACAAAATTGTGAAATCTTGAACAAAAGAATTCAATTTGCAACAACAAATGGATGTCAACAAAAATATAATAGTAAAATTTTCTACCAAACAGAATTACCTTTATTCTAACAAAAAAAACACAAAAAAAAAACAAAAATAAATGAATTTTTGACATAGTAATTAAAGTTTCAACCAAGTAGTTGAATTTTCACCAAAAAAACTGAACTCTCAATGAAAAATCTAATAGTTAAATTTTCCACTCAAAGTGATTAATTTTCAACCGAAAATAGAACAGTTAAATTTTTAGTTAAGAAAATTAATATTCAACTAAGAAAATCCATTTTTAGCAAAATATTTATAATTTCAACCAGAGTTAAATTTTCAACTAAAATTATGAATCTTGAAAAAAAAATAATAAACAAGTTCAACATTCAACCAGAGTTGAATTTGTTTAAACAATTATGTTTGTTTAATTTCATTAATCATTATCTCGTTTTAAGTAAAAAGTGGACAAAAAGTTAAATAATTCAGGAAAACATGCAACTTTTAAACATTGTTCAAAGATAATATTATTAAAAATAATGAATTGTTTAAACAATTATGTTTCTTAACTTGAATTAATTATTAGCACACTCCAATTGAAAAGTGCACAAAAAGTGGAAAATTTCAGAAAAAGCCGAAACTTTCTAGCATTATTCTAAGAGAATATTATAAATAATAATAAATAGTGTAAACAATTATTTCTGTGAAATTTAATTGATTATTGCTACGCTCTAAGTGAAAAAATGAAAATAAGTTGAAAAATTCAGAGAAAACAGTGAATTTCTAACTATTCTAATAGAAAATTTCTGAAAACAATAATAAATTCTGTAAACAATTTTTGGTTTTGGTTTTGGTTTCCACCAACCGATATTAATTGTGTAAACAATTTATGTAAACATCTAATTATCAGTACGAAGTAGCATTTTATGTATTAGAAACAATTTTTATTTAAAAAACCGCAAAAAATCATAATTAGCGTGAAAAACTGGCAAAACCCAATTTTTCACTCATGTTTTTTTTGGACCCTATAAAACAAACTTATGGGGGTGATATTTAAAAAGTATTTATTTATTTGTATTCTATAGCTTATTGTAAAAAGACAACAAAAAAATAAGAAAAATATAAGTCCCGTGGCTTCAAAATGGGTTCTCAGGGTTTTTTTGCCGTTTATTACGAATTTGAAGTCAAAATTTGAAAATTCAAAATAGCGGATCCAATAAGGCAGACCAAAAATGTAAAAATAAGTCCAATGGCTTCAAAATGGATGCTCAGGGGTGTTTTGGGTCGCTGATTACGAATCTGAAGTCAAAATTCAAAATGGCGGATTTTTTCAAATGCTTTGTCCGCCACATTGGATCCGCCATTTTGAATTTTGGAATGTTGACATCAGATTCGTAATCAGCGACACTAAAACACCTAAAAAGCATATTTCCAAGTCACGGGACCAATTTTTTTATTTTTTGGCTGCCAATTTGAATTTTGGAATTTCGGCTTTAAATTCTGAATCAGCCACAAAGTGTTAAACTTCATGGGCCTTACGGAACCTCTATTTATAATTTTTTTAACAGAAATTTATTTGTTTGTGGATTCAAACAAATTTGGGGGCGATATGCATGAAAATTCGAGAAACAAATTTCCTTCTGCATTTTTGAACTACCCTAATGGTGACCCTAGGGCCTAGGGCCTAGGGGTCGTTCAAAAAATACGTAACATCTTTAGGGGGGGGGGGTCACCTCGAGCGTTACGCCAGTGTCAGGGAAAAGTGTTACGTATTTTTTGAATAGTCCCTGAGTGTGACGTAGTTTTTGAACGGCCCCTATATGTGTGACGTTCTTTTCAAACGGTCCCTAAATGTGACGTACTTTTTGAAATGACCCCTACGTGTGACGTAGTGTTTTAACGTGAAGTAGTTTTTGACCGGCCCCTAAATGTGACGCAGTTTTTGAACGACCCCTGAGTGTGACGTATTTTTTGAACGTGAAGTAGTTTTTAAACGGCCCCTAAGTGTGATGTACTTTTTGAAAGGCTCTTAAGTGTGACGTAGTTTTTGAACGGCCCGTAAGTGTAATGTACTTTTTAAGCGGCCCCTAGACGTGACGTAGTTTTTGAACGGCCCCTAAGTGTGACGTAGTTTTTGAACGTGGCTTGGTTTTAAACGGCCCCTAAGCGTGACGTAGTTTATGAACCGCCCTTAATTTTGACGTGGTTTTCGATCAGCCACTAAGTGTGACGTTGTTTCTTAACGGCCCCCAAGTGTGACGTATTTTTTTTTACATGAAGTAAATTTTGAACGACCCCTATGTGTGACATAGCCTATGAACGGCTCCTATAAGTTTAACGTAGTTTTTGAACAACCCCTATAACTGTGACATAGTTTTTGGAACGGCCCCTTTTAGTGTGACGTAGTTTTTGAACGGCCCCTATAACTGTGACATAGTTTTTGAACGGCTCCTATAGGGATAACGCAGTTTTTGAACGGACCCTAGATGTGATGTAGTTTTTGAACGGCTCCTATAAGTTTAAGGTAATCTTTGAATGGGCCCTCTAAATGTGACGTAGTTTCTGAACGGCGCCTATAAGTGTAACGTAGTTTTTGAACGAGCCTTAAGTGTGACGTAGTTCTTGAACGGGCCTTAAGTGTGACGTAGTTTTTGCAAGGCCCCTAAGTGTGACGTAGTTTTTAAAAGGCCAATGAATTTTACGTGGTTTTTAAACGGCTCCTAGGTCTGACGTTGTTTTTAAACGTCCCCTATGTGTGTGACATAGTTTTTGAACGGTCCCTGTAAATTTTACGTAGTTTTTGAAGGGCCCCTATCAGTGTGACGTAGTGTTTGAACGGACACGAAATTTTACGTAGTTTTTGAACGGCCCTTAATTGTTATGTAGTTTTTAAACGGCTTTTATAAGTTTAAGGTAGTTTTTGAACGGCTCCTCTAAGTGTGACATAGTTTTTGAACGGCGCCTATCAGTTTGACGTAGTTTTTGAGCGGTCCCTAAAAGTATAACGTAATTTTTGAACAACCCCTGAGTGTGACGTAGTTTTTGAACAGCGCCTAAATTTTACGTAGCTTTTGAATGGCCCCTAAGTGTGACGTAGTTTTTGAACAACCTCTAAGTGTGACGTAGTTTTTAAACGGCGCCTATAAGTGTGATGTAGTTTTTGAGCAGCCCCTATAAGTACGACGTAGTTTTTGAACGGTCCCTATAAGTTTAAGGAAGTTTTTTAACAGCGCCTATAAAGATGACGTAGTTTTTGAACGGCCCCTATAAGTGTGACATAGTTTTTCAACGGCCCCTATAAGTGTGACGTAGTTTTTCAACGGCTCCTAAATGTGACTTAGTTTTTTAACAACCCCTAAGTGTGACGTAGTTTTTAAACAACCTCTAAGTGTGACGTAGTTTTTAAACGGCCCCTATAAGTGTGACATAGTTTTTGAACTGCCCCTGTAAGTGTGACGTACTTTTTGAACGACGCCTATAAGTGTGACGTAGTTTTTGAGCAGCCCCTACAAGTACAACGTATTTTTTGAACGGGTCCTATAAGTTTAAGGTAGTTTTTGAACAGCGCCTATAAAAATGACGTAGTTTTTGATCAACCCCTAAGTGTGACACAGTTTTCGAACGGCTCCTGTAAGAGTGACGTAGATTTTGAGCGGCCCCTCTAAGTATTATGTAGTTTTTGAACAACCCTTAAGTGTGACCTAGTATTTGAACGGCGCCTGAATTTTACGTAGTTTTTGAACGGCCCGTGAGTGTGTCGTAGTTTTTGAAAACCCCCTAAGTGCGACGTAGTTTTTGAACGGCGCCTTTAAGTGTGACGTAGTTTTTTAGCAGCCCCTACAAGTACGACGTAGCTTTTTAACGGCTATAAGTTTAAGGTAATTTTTCAACGGCCCCTCTAAATTCAAAAAAATTTTTGAACGGTTTCTATAAGTTTAAGGTAGTTTTTGAACGGCCCCTCTAAATGTGACGCAGTTTTTGAACAACCCCTATATGTGTGACGTAGTTTTTGAACGGCCCCTCTAAGTGTAACGTAGATTTAAAACGGGCCCAAATCAAGAATTGAATTGGCCAAGTTAAGATTGAGATTTGCCTGCAGTTCTGCACGCATCGATAGCACTGCGAATTCATTCAAGGCAATGGCAATCTCGCATTATAATGTGATAATATGCATAATAGCTACGTAGGAAGTACGCGGTTTGTAATGCGGAGCATATATCTGAAACGTGGCTCGAGTAACGTCGACACAGCATATAGCAAACAGGAGGCGGAAGCAGGACCGGAAGTGGACCGGGTCGAGTTGAGCCTCAGTCAGGAATGAACGAAATAGAATGGAATGAACGCAATAGGTCTACGTACTCGCGCACCGACACTAACAATAAGAATTACTATTACTCCAATCTACACCGTGATCCATAATAGAAAACAATCTCAAAAAACCCTATATAACAAAAAAATTTATTAAAAAATTGAACTTTTTTAAATTATACTTTAGCACCCCCTCAAAAGGTTCTAAAAATATTATTAGTCAAAAGGTACATTAAAATAACTCTAGTGATGTGAAAGTAGCTAAAAAAAAAAGTTGTTTCGACGGGGATCGAACCCCGACCGGTAAATATTCCTCCGCAAGCGACGCAACTCAGCCCGAAAGTTTTTATATTTTAACTATAATTTCTTTATATTTTAATTGGATTTTGATTATTTGTGCATAAAATGTGAAATAATAAATAAAATATTCCGATTATCAGTGAAAAAATTTCATTTTCAATAGCCTTCAACGAAGTAGTTGAATTTTCGACAAAAAAAGATTAATTCTGAACGAAAAATGTAATGCTTGAATCAATTTTTACCTAAAAATTTTTTACCAATCAATTGAAAAGAATTACCTTCAACCAAAAAATATTTAAATTTTCTTATTGGTTCCCGTAAATTCTTTAATATCAATAAAATTAAAAATGATTATATGAGACAAAACAAAGTAAAAAAAAATAGATCTAGTGGGGATCGAACCCCCACCGGTTCATCAGTCAAACTTCATTTATGTATAAAACAATCTCTTTCTCGTCTTTGTAGTCTGAACCAATAAATAAAATTGAAAAATAACGATTTTTATTTAAATCTTGATAGTCCAGTCTTCATGGAGTATTATTTTTGATTAAATAATTTTTTGGGATACACCCGGTGTGTAGGATGAATGTGTACCGAGCGTTGCACCAATACACGTGAGGCCGCTGAAATAGTAAAACAAGCCACGGTAGTACGCTCGAGCCGGAACCCTAATGGTTTTATCCTTGACGGCATTCGCCATTTGCATAATTCGCCATTCATGCTCCTGGGCTTGAGAGTTTCAGGCATGTCCGACAAATAGAGAATTCGGTTTATTACAAACGGGATTTTACAATGACTTATTAAAAAAATGGAAAGTAATTAAAAACACTTCCCAATTCGGATCCTGTCGACGAAAGGACATTTCGACCCGTCACATAATTAAAAAAAAAAACGAAAAAAAAAACATTTATATCCGTGAGGAATCGAACCCCGGCCGCCTGGCTCCACAGTCGGGCGCTCTAAACACTGACCTACTTCGACAACGATTTTGGGATTCGCTCTTTTTTATTCAATTTAGAGATTTTAAAATGATTCAGGTTTTATTCTTGAAAATCTTGAAAAAAAATTAGACAAAATGTTGATTTTTGAAGATTTGGTAAAAAATATTTTTTAAAGCACAAAAAAAACTTTAAATTCCTGGGAAAATTTTAAATGATTTTTTATTTTGAAAAACGAATATTACGAGAAAACTGGCTCATGAAAAATAAATTGAAAGTAATAAAAAAAACACTTCCCACTTCAGATCTTGTCTACAAACAGGCATTTCGACCCGCCCACAAAATATCCAACAAAACAAAACCTTTTTAAAAATCCTACCCGTCAAGGATCGAACCCCGGTCATCTGGCGCAACAGTCGGGCGCTCTAGCCACTGACCTAATTCGACAACAATTTTGCAAAACTCTCCTCCCACTAGGAATATCACTTCTTCGGTTATTTCAGTCATTCCTTTTGAAATTTTATCAACAAAATTGTGGAATTCACGTTTTTTAGTCAAATTTTAAGATTTAGAGAGTCTTGCTCGTTGTAGCGGAGCGAAGTATGAGACACACGTGCTCGTCGGCATTTGTGGAATGCGCGATAACGGCCTGCGGTTTTGCACGCACCCCAGAAGAGGATAAGGGATTGGTGGTGGAGGGGCTGGGGGAGGAAGGGCTAGGGGAAGGGGGGGGGTAAAATGTTTGACGCTATACCAGTTTCTCTCGGCACCTCGAATCGAGCGCTTCTCTCTTATGGGAGAGAGAAAGAGAGAAATGGAATGGAGTTAGAGTGGCCCAAAAATAACTCGTGACGCACTCGTTGCTCCCGCGCCGGACGACTACTGGCATAGAAATATACGCATCTATAAACAAGCGAGAGGGCAAAGCCATCCGAAGGGTCAGACTCTTCTTGGAAAATTTATTAATCCAGATCTTAATATTTCGGGGCTAAAAATTAAATAAAAACATTTTTGGACTTGAACAATATTATTATTATAAAATATTATAATTTTAAGAAAAGTGTAAAATTTAATTAATTAAATTTACTAGAGTCTAATTAGTAATAAAGAATGGCAGCAAAACTTTACTAAACAATTTTCTGCCTTTTCCCTGAATTTTTCTTTTTCCTGATCCTTAATATTCGAAGACTAGCATTTTAAATTTAATCTTGTAACATTTTCAACATAAAACATTAAAATCTATTATAAAGAAAATAAAATAATTTCAAAATTATTTATTTAAACCAAAAAAAGATGAGTTTTTGAGAAAATAGTTTCATTTTCTATAAAATAATTAAAATTTGCAAAAAAATGGAGATATTTTTAAGCAAACTGTTTAATTTTCACCCTACAAAGATGAATTTTCAATCGAACGATGAAATTTTCAAACAAAATTAAATTTCAACAGAAAACAAATGTATTTTGAACCAAATAATTACATTTTTTCGAAGACGATTTAATTTTCAACAAAATAATTAAGTTTTCAATTAAATTAGTTGTTTTTTTAATCAAATACTTGAATTTTCAACCAAATAGCAGAATTTTCAACCACGAAAGTTGAATTTTCAAAAAAAATATGAATTATTAACGAAAAATGTAAAAGATGATAATTCAACAAAAAAAGAAAAAAAAGAATGTTTAACAAAATAGTTAAACTTTCAAGTCAAGAGTAGAATTTTCAACAAAATAATTAAATTCTCAACAAAATAGTGATATTTGCAACCAAAAAGTTAAATTTTGAACTAAATAATTAAAGTTTCAACAAAATAGTTGAGTTTTCAACTAAACAGTTAAATTTTCAACGAATTTAGTCAATTTTTAACCAAATACTTGAATTTTCTAACTACAAAAATAAATTTTTAAGCAAAAAGTTGAATTTTCAATTAAAAAAATTAATTTTTAATCAACCGTAGCATTTATAACCAAGTATTTGAATCTTTAGAGCAAAATATACGAATTTCAATTTAAAAAAAACAGTTGAAATTTCAATCAAGTAGTTAAATTTTTAAACTAAAAAGTTTAATTTTTAACAGAAAGATGAATTCTTAACAAAAAATGTAAAAGTTGATATTTGAACAACAAAAATACGAATTTTCTCAAAAATAGTTAAATTTTCAACCCAACAGTAGAATTTTACACAAAATAATTAAATTTTCAACCTAACAGTTCAATATGCAATAAAAGAGTAGAATTTTCAAACAAAAGAAATAAATTTTCAACAAAATAGTTGAATTTTCAACTAAATAGTTAAATTTTCAAATAAATTATTTGATTTTTAATCAATTTTTTTTAATCGACTTTTAATGAAATACGTGAATTATCAAAATCGAAAGTTTATTTTTCAACCCGGTTTTCAACAGAAAGATAAATTCTTAACGAAAAATATAGAAGTTGATATTTCAACAACAAAAAAAAAGTTTATAACAAAATAGTTGAATTTTCAAGCCAAGAGTAACATTTTCATCCAAATAATTAATTTTCAACAAAATAATTGAATTTTCAAGCAAATAGTTGAATTTCATTAAAAAATAAATTTTCAATGAAAAAATATTTCAACAAAACAGTTGAATTTTCCACTCAAAAATATTAATTTATAAACAAATAAAGATTTTTCAGTGAAGAAAAAACAACAAGTTTTTCCAAATTGTTGAACTTTCAAGCAAAAAGGCGAATTTTCTGTAAAAAAAATTGAATTCCCAACCCAAAAATATGAATTTAAAGAAATTTTTAAGCAAACGATTGCATTTTTAACCAAAAAAAAGAAAATCTCAAAATAATAAATAATTTCCCTAAATATTGATTAAAAAAGTCTAATTTTGAACTAAAAAACCATTATCGACCAAAAATGAAAGTTACATTTTCAGTTGAAAAGTTAATTTTAAACTAAAAAATAGTTGTTTTTTTTATAAGATTGTTAAACTTTCAACCAAAGAGATAGTTTTCCACTGAAATGATAGTTCTTAAACTGGAGTAGTTAAATTGTCAATTACAAAATTAATTTTCAACAAAAAGAATGTCAATTTTAGATGAAAAATAATTGAATTAAACCAGAAAAGTCGAATTTAAAATTTTTAAAAATCCATTTTCGACCAAAAATGGAAAAGTTACATTTTCAGTTAAAAAATTAATTTTAAACTAAAAAAAGAGTTTTTTACAAAATTGTTAAACTTTCAACCAAAGAGATAGTC
>JAABKJ010011126.1:0-10816 GCA_011634705.1 Andricus grossulariae
ATATGCGTATACTAAATTTCGTATACATGTATACTGAATTTAGTATACGCGTATACTAAATTTCATGTACGTGCATAATAAATTCAGTATATGCATATACTAAATTTACTGCACGCTGGAATATTAAATTGAATTTCATGTTGTGCACTCTTGCTTCCATCACATGTATACTAAATCTAGTACAGATTTTTCTAACAGTGTACTATGTTCTTTACGAAATAAACTATTCGTTTATGATTATGTTTTTGCTCCTTACGATATTAAGTGTTCCAATTTGAACTACTTCTTTAGCGTATCTTTTTTATGCTTTTCCAAGCAGCAGAGAAGTAACCAAAGGAGTAGATTCTGATTATTATTTTTGTTACCATGACCATCGCTTCGCGAGTTAGATGTTTAAGATTAATTTCCGTAATTCCACACTGTAAAAACTAGAGATCTCTTTCTTTACGGTATCATTTTTTTCGTGTTCTGTTCTCGAATAGGATAACTTCATGCTGTTATTTTCAATGTGAAACAAATCAATCTAGGTTGCCACCAGTGGCTTCATTTTAGTGCCACTCGAGACTGTTATTTCTGAGTCCCATTGTCATACCTGAAACTAGCCCTGAAATAATACTTTGTTTCTATCAATGCAACAGAATTGAACATTTTTATTATCCCTATTTGTCCATTTCTTTCCACAAGAACTTTAACAAAAAATATGTTTCTCACATTTAATTTTTTATAAATCCAAATCACAGGTTAATCCAGACATGACAAGAAACTGAAAAAACGAAACCGGCAGATATACTGCCGACGCGTTTTGAGTAGTAGAATAAGATTTCTACCTAGTGATAATTTCGAGTCGCGAGGCAGAATTCCGCGCATTTCAAAGCAGCATTCCTAAAGCGAGAAGGATGATCTGACATCTCAGGCGAAGTTGATCGATTGAGTGGATATTTTTAAAAGAATGCTGCACAGTGGTCAATATCAGGAATTTAATATTTGTAATCCTTTACAGGGGAGAGCGCTGCTCATACACAAATATATTGTACACAGAATACTTTGTACACAAAGGATACTGATTATAGTTCTCCTACACAAAATATTTTCTACACAGAATACAAGCTACACTTTTTTGTATGGTATTTGTTTATAAAAATCACGTTTTTCATAAAATGTCAATGTTCTGCTCCGTAATATCAATCGCAAACCAACTGAAACAAATTTTCGAAAAAGGTAGCACAAAAATTCAAAAATTGCTTAAACTCTGTATTTGTTCATATTATTTATTTATAACAACAGAACACGACTTTAAATTTGAATATTACAAATTAATGAGTTATTATTAACTCCTAATTAGTATTTTTTTAATGTGCATTCATCACCTACACTTTAACGTCACTCATGCTGAATAATATATGCATTGTTAATGCATCGCAAATTTGAAATACGTAGTTACGCAAAAAATTTCAGGTGCTAGGTGACTAAAAATTGATTTCTAATTTTCACATAAGCGACTTTCTATTTATATAATATGAATAAAAACACCGTGTAAAAGAGAATTTGTGTAGACAATTTCATTCTTACACCATCTGATCCAAAAATATTAACTACGGCCTTTAGAAACAAAATAAAGTTTCTATTCGTCATCAAAATAAAATTTATAAGTTTAGCACGAAAACAAAATGCCTAATTAATATTATATAAATGAAAAGTTCACTTTTAAGGATAATTAGGCATAATTGATAGTGCCTAACTGGGGCCCAACTGGATCGCCTAATTTGGCATAGATACATCTCACTGTTACAAGCCAGACCGGAGACCAATCTGGGAGTAATTGTGTGGCCAAATTGGTGCCTAATTGGTAGTTCGGCAACCTGGCTGTGACCCAGTTTGGCTCTAATCGACGTTTCCACACCGGCATTGTTCTTGAAATTCTAATATTTTGTTGAATATTTAATTCTTTTGTTGAAAATTGAAGTAATTTACTGAAGACTCCACTTGTTTGGTCAAAAATACAATTGGTGGCAAGTTGAACTACTTTTACACAAGTCCATTTTATTGTTTGGAAATTTAACCATTTTGTCAAAAAATTTTCCTTTTTTTCGTTTGTAGAAAATTACTTTTTCCAACTGAAAATTTACTCGTTAAAAATTCAACAAATTTATAGAAAATTCGTCTTGTTTGATTAAAAATGACACTGATATTTTATTAAAAAATTATCTTGATGGATTTAAAATTTTGTTAAGTTGGCAAAAAATTCAATTATTAAGTTTAACATGAACTTTTCAAATAAAAGTTCATCTTTCGCGTAGAGAATTCGCCTCTTTTGATTGAAAATTCGAGTTGTTGATTTATAATTAAACTATTTTTTGGCTGGAATATCAATAATTACTTTTTCTGTTGAGAATTCCTCTTTTATGGTTGAATTTACTTATTCTTTATATAAAATTAGATTCGTTTTTGTTTGAAATATCAACTACAACATTTTTCGTTAATAATTTATCTTTTTCAATTGATTTATTATCTATTTTGGAGAAAAATGAATCAGTTTTGTAGAAAATTCATCTCTTTGATTAACAATTTAACTATTTTGTACATTTTTTTTATTGGTTGAAATTTTGTTTTAACTGACAATATAACTGTTCTATTTTTGGTTGAATATTTATCTTGTTATATAACAATTTGTATATTTGGTTACAAATTTATTATTTTGAGTCGAAAATTCAACTATTTGGTTGAAAATGCGCCTATGTAGTTAAAAAATTCCAGTATTTTATTAAAAACTCATATTTTTTTGTTCAAAAATTAAGATTTTTGTTAAACGTTTGTCTTTTTGGAAAAAACGCATAATTTCCTATTAAAAATTGAACTGTCTTTGAAACAAATTGTCTTTTTGCTTCAAGATTCAACTATTTGGTTAAAAATGCAACTATTTTTGATTGAAATGTAATACTTTTTGTTTTTAAATTGGAACGTTCAGTTGAAATTTCAACTATTTGGTTAAAAATTCAACTATTTTGTTAAAAATTTGCCTCTTTTGTTGAATAGTTCAGCTACTTCATTGTAGATAGAAATGTTTGGTTTCAAATTAGTATGCTTGTTTGTGTGAAATTTCAAACTTTGTTGGAACATTACCTTTTGTGGGTTACATAGTTCTGTACTGTCACTCTTCATTTATTGATCCGTTAATAATTTTTCAATTGTTGCTTTTTCTTACTCATCTTTAGACATATAGAAGTAAAAAAGAACTTTTATATCTTATTTGCATTTTTTTCCTCACTCTGTTAGCCTCAATTGTACAACACTTTAGATCGGGATAGGACATTTTTATTATCTTGAAATAATAATTTCGATTTTACAGAATACTTTTTCTTGTTTCCGAAAAAATGTCCTTTTGTTGGTTATCTAATTCTGTACTGCCACTCTTCATTCATAAATCCGCAATTAATTTTTCAATTGTTACTTTTTCAATTTAGAAAAAATAAAAAAATATAATAGTATCAATTTTGACAAAAAAATAGTACTTTGATAAATTATGCTTGGTTAATGCTCAGATAACACATAGATGAATCTAGTATTTGGAAAATTAGCTATTTCCAAAATATGATTTTTTATCTCTAAGCAAATTGCATTAAAAACTCGATGTTGATCAGAATTATTGACGATGGATTTAAAGAACATACAAATTATATTTCACATTTTATTTTATTGTTATAGACAATTTATTTAAATAAATAATCGAGTTTATAATTTTGGTTGTAGAAAAAAATTACTTTGTACTAAAATCGTTCTGCCTTATTGCTCGTATTACAATGGTTCGTTATAATCCTTTCAAAATCCTTTGGAAATATTTGAAATATCCTGCAAAATTCCTAAAGTTCATTTGAATCTTTAAAATACCCTTAAATCTGTCAAATCGTATGAAATCTCTTTAATTTATTAAAATCTATTGAACATTTGTTGTAATCTTTTAAAATACCCTTAACTATTTCAAATCCTTTAAATCGTTTGAAATCCTTTGAAATTTTGCAATGCTTTTGAAAATTCTTTGGCGTTCTTAGAAGTACCCTAAAATCTTTAAAAAGGTTTTAATTCAAGGTTTTGAATAACCTTGAAATATTGGAAATTTTTTAAAATCTTTGAAATGCCTTAATTCTTGTGAATAAATTCTTTGGAATCTATCAAAAATTTTGAAGTCCAATGAAATTCTTTAGGATCCTGGAAATTAACTTAAATACCTTATCGAGGGCTTTAAAATTATTCAAATATCCTTTAAAATCTTTAAAAACTTTCTCAAATCTAAATAATTTTAAGTATCCTAAAATCCTATAAATTTTATATGAAATCCTTCTAATCTGACGAAATTCAAGAAAATGTATTAAACCCGCATGCATTTTTTTTAATTTTGTAAAATATTTAAAAATCTCTTTGATTCTTTGAAATCCTACGAAAACCCTGATTTTTTGTCAATTTTTTTTTCAAAACCTATTGAAGTATTACAAAACTTTTAGAAATTTTTAATATCTATTGAAATCGGATACAATTCTTTTGAAATTTTGTGAAGTCCCTTAGAATCATTCAAATACTCTAAAATATTTTAAATGCTATGAAATCCTTCAAAATCCAACTATTAACTTAATTAATTATATGATATAATTTTCAATATTTATTATTATATAATTAATTATTTATAAATATTATACAATAAAGTAAAGCAAGTTGTTATTTTGAGTTACAAAATATCGTCAATATTTTATATCAAAAGACTATCAAATAATACAAAGAATTGTAATGATGAAAAAAGAGCGTACTTCTCAGTTTTGAAAATATTACTTACACTTATTGTAATTAATATGAACTTAAAAAAGATATTTTATTTGGATTTGAAATACGTTTCTTTTGCATTCAATTTAAAATCAAATTGTCCCAACTTTATGCTTTTTAACTGTATGAGGTAGGAATGGGAAAAATATCAATTTGAAACTGACACCAAAATTGCCATTCAATTCAAAATCGAATTGTCCTAACTTCTTCACTTTCAATTGTGTTAGGCAGGAATAGGAAAGGAAGAACAATATCTAGTGGTTCTTGAATAGCGTGAGCGAAAAAGTCACTGACTTATATACATATATATTACATTTGCATATTTGTTCAATTATTTGTTTATAACTATCGCAGCTCATAGCAATTCTTGTAAATTCTCTATCAAAAATAAATCGCTTTCGAGACACTTTGAGAAAAAAATGGGTGTTTAATGTCGAGATCTATATCGCGAAACAGTTGACATAGACGCGCGAGAGACACAAAAAGAAAAAATAAAGAGGAGGAAACAAGAATCTGCGAAAGGTGTCACCTACAATTAACATGTCTCGAAGAAAGGTACAAGTGTTTCTATCTTCCCTTTGCAATTCAAATGCAAGGTAAATTTAGAGATGGTTAACAAATTTTCGGTTCTTTTATTATTATTTTGCATTCTGGGGTAAACATTTTTAGAAAAAGAATATCTCACTAATATCATATACGATGCAAAAAATTCTGGCAAATAGAAGGTTATGAGCACAATCAACATAGTTTGTGAAATCAAAGTTTGCCAAGTAATTCTAAAAGATATTTGAATTTTTTAAATTATTACATTGGAAAAATTAACGAAACTTCGAGAATGTATAAAAAAGGAAAATAGTAAATGTTAGTGAGATTATTAAAAACAAAAAAAAGAGATGAAATCTCACTGTGAGATTAACCAAATAAATATACACTATGGTCCTCCAAATACGCATTGAAATTTTTTCTTGTTTTGAATTTTAAATCTTTCAAACCCAAAATTGGTTCGAAAAAAGTGGATATTTATGTAGCGGTACGGCAAAAACAACGAGTTTAACATGCGTATTTTCCATGAGAAAAAAATACGTTTTTGTGAAGTTTGGACACAATCAGCAATTTTAGACAAATGAGTTGTTCCTTATCATTTCTCTTCACAATGAGTTACAGAATACAAATCAAAAACTGCTTTTTAAACTTTAATCACATGAGCTTGTTTTGTAGGGTTCCGGAGAACCCCCAAAAGTGAAACATTATGTTTTGCAAATTTTTGGCCATAATTCTGATTGTTTGCGGTTTCTTTTCGTAAAAATTGTTTGTTATACATTGAATATTACTTTATAATGAGAACAATTTTAACTATAAAAATTATATTTATTTCGAAGTATTTGAATGTAAGAAATTCTCAAAGGCATGTATTGGATTTAAATTTAATGGAAGTTCGCGCTAGAATTATTGATTTTTCACTTATCATAAAAATGACCAATGAGCGTATGCTAATGAAAGTAATGAGCGTAAAAAATGAGTGGGAATGGACGAAAATCAATCGAAAGCTTTTTTCTTCTCCCTGAAACACTTATTCAGTTTTGACCAAGTGTTAGTTCATGTTTTTGATTGTTAACGTGTGCCAAAGTTTGGCTTATTTTTGAATAAATGTGTGTAAACGCCACAATTTACGTGAGCAACCAATTGTCTGACCTCAAGGTATTTATATAAATTAATTAAAACGATAAACCAATGTGGCGCTATTTTGTAATATGATTTCTTTCATGATAATTTCTATCTTCTATTATTTTTATCTCTGAAGCCATTGGATCGTGGAACCTGACAACTTTGATGACGGCCTGTCCAAGTTCAGAAAAATCAGGAAAGATTTTCTCATTTCCTTCTTGACATCTCAAATTTGAATCTCAGCCTACTGCTATACCTCAACATGTGTGCTCTATTTATCGAGGTGTAAGCTATCGTCATGACCAATCCAAATTCACGAATCGTCGATAATAAAATCATTTCCTTTTGGTATACTATTGATTTTGAAATTTATTTACATGAACGTTAAGCTTTGACAGCTATCAACTATTCTGATGTGAACTAACTAACACAGGCATTATCGCATCTTGATTTAGCGCATGCAGAACGTGAGAATAGTCGAAAGCGGCAACAAAATCAAAATCGTGATCCAAGTCGCAATCAAAGAGATTACCAGTAAATAAAGATTATAAAGATAATAAAGATTTTAAATCAAAAGTGCGTAAATTATAAGCCAATACAGGGTAGCCTCATCAATTATCTACAAATCATAAAAGTCAAAGTGCATATCAAAATGAAAATGGTCAAATGTGTCCGTGCATTCATCGATAATGCGCTTTTGGTGGAGTGGGCAAAGGTAATACACAGACTCATTCCTACCAATCATTTAATGCAATTGCTATTCAACCGAACACTTTGTGCCGTATGCATATACCTGATTTACCAGATTTAACTGTTGGCTCTCAAACTTATGCTGGATCAAATAATTTAAACTATGTGATGACGCGGAGTGTCTATGTCCGATGGCGATTGATTCTAAAAATTTACCTGGATATTCTTAAATTCAGAATTGTCTTATTTTATTGGTGTCAATATTTAAGTTTCTGATGCAAACACTTATTGACAAGAGTAGTCAAATTACTTGCATCTCAAAACCATTTTATAAATATTTATTGAGTTGTGGAAAAGTATTAGAATTGCCGGTTTCGAATGTTTTACTTGTCACAGCTGTAGGAAATAAAATGTAGAATAATTATACAAGTTTTTTTGAAAATAAAAATAGGCATTCATAGAAAGTTAGTGCCATTTCTAGTTGTTCTTGGTTCATCAAATAAAATGATTTCAGGGAATGATGGGCTTTTAGATAACCGTGTGATATTGGACTTTAGATAAGAAACGTGTTGTAGACGAAGTATATGGCGTTCCTAGTGAGCTGGCGTTGTACGGTCGCGCATCGTTCGAGAGAGTTTTGTCATCACGATATAAAGATTATACATTCATACAGATTACAACTATTTCGAAGAAATTATTACCTGTCCATCAAATCTTGTTGATTACCAGGGAGATTATAACGATGTGTCAATCGCATTTCCTCACAATCACGAAATTGAAAAACAGAGGGAAAGGATTAATCTATATGATGAATTATATGTTAATAAATTTGATAAAATTGTTGATAAACAATGTGTTGATTTGCATTCTGCTGGCAAAAAATCTAACAAAGCGATTTACCATAAAATTAACTTCGTTCTTGCAGATAAACATAATGACAATCCAATCTAAAATACTGTTGACAATATTTGTGCAAATTATATTTCTATTGAAGATAATAATGATGCTTATGATGTATTTTGTACGAAATATTTACATGTAATAACGTCTTTATTTCAATATAGCAGTATTTTGTAAATATACAGTTGTTCTCTAAAACTATATCAATAAAACAGAAATTGAAAACAATGCTTTCTTGAGCGATCTTCAATCGATCGCGGAATCCCATACATCGTTAACTCCTGGGGAACGCGAAACATTCGTTCAACAATGATATGCTTTCAAAAAACTTTTCATATTTAAAAATGATAGTGCCGGTGATTATGAATACGAATTGAAAATTAAGCCACATAAAACTGTTATACATTAATCATATCCTATTCCAATAAAGTATGTCGCAGCTCGGTAGATAAGGAAATTATTAGAATATACTTTCTGCTGGTAAAATCAAAAGATCGGCAAGTTCATATTTTTATCTTTTACACATAGCTACTGGAAGTGATGGCAATATTTGCATTTGCTACAAATATAAATCATATCATTGAATCCAAAAACGAATCACCGTCTTCAATAACATACATTATGCAGAAATTTCATGACGTAAAGTATATTTCAACGACTGACTTAGCCAGTGGATACTGGCAAATTCCATTGCACAATCAATTCTGCCGAGTACCTTTTCGTATAAAAACCGCAGGTTCGGGTCTTATTGAAGCTCGAAATTGTTCTATAGGGAATCAGTTCAAATCATGCCTCACAGCTTTTGTCGACGATTTGATTGCAACCACAGATGGTAACTTTGAAGATCATCTGAATGATATCTACACTATTTTTACCGCATTGCAAAATTAGAATTTCACGCTAAGACCAGATAAGTCTTCATTGCCTCTAGAATCAGTAAATTTGATAGGATATAAATTATAACTTTAAAGAATTAAACCTCATCAAAATAAATTAGAAATAATTCGCAATTTTTCTAAACCAGTAAATTGAAAGCAATTGCAAAGTTTTTTGGGATAATGTAATTACTACAGACAATTCATTTATCGTCATTCAAATCATATTGAACCCTTTCGAGATATTTCAAAAGAATCTATTGCATGTATATTGACTGAAAAACATAGACAGGTTTACGCCTAGTAGAAAAATAATATAGCCAAAAGTGTAATGCTTAAACATTACCTCACAAATTCTAAGTTCAAATTATAAACCGACGGCTCGAATATGGGAATGAGTGGGATTTTATATTAAATTGATTAAAAAGGTGATGATTATATCGTTAGATTGGTTAGCCACTGTCTAAATGGAGCAGAACCTCACTATTTAACAACGGAACTAGAATTACTCGCGATAATTTATTCTATTACTATGTGTCGAAGATATTCACTTGGGGGTAAATTTAAAATTATTGAAGACCATTTAGCCCTAACCTTTTTGAATCAGGCTAAACTTTGAAACTCGTGGTTCATTAGGTGGAGCGCGATTTTATAATAATATTGATTTGATATAAAACATTGTTCTGAATGTGAGAATATTATCACTGACTTTTTCAGTAGAAATCCAGCAGGAAGATTCGTAGACGAAGAAAAAAACTTAATCTCCATTCATGAATTATTGATTGATTTACCTCTTGACGTACAAGTGATTAAATCTGACATAATTGAATTGGTTAAAGATTAGCGAAAAGAACTTAGCAACGTAACAAATTTACAAGAAAATGATCAATCCACAGGAAAAATTGAAAGTAATATCCAAAAGGGAAGTAATACAAAAAACTATATGATTACCAAAGGAGTTTTATTTCGAAAAGATTATTCTCTTGATAACTGCAATTAGCTTTACCCCTTCGCTTAACAGTAAAAACATTCGACCACCTTCACACTAAATTAGTTCATCCAGGATATTACAAGACTTTAATGTATATGAGACAATTTTATTTACTGGAAATTCATGAATCAGGATATACAAATATTTGTTGTAACTTGTGATCTTTGTCAACGAGTGAAACATGTCAATTTGAAGATGGAAGGAGAATTAAATTTTATAAAAGCAGATAAACCAAGAAAATGAGATACTGTTGATTTTTATGGATCATTTACCACGCTCAATTGACGGGGTAGAATATGTTTTTGTATTATTAAATGCACATTCAAAGTATGTGAAACTTTATCTAATTGAAAGAGAGATAACAACAGTTAAATAAAATGAATTATTTAATAAATATATTCCGGAAATGGAAAACCGAAAATACTCTCATCGTTAATTCTCATCGCCTCTTTAGAGTTCGGCATTGCAGAAAAAAGTTATTAAATCCATATTTAACTCTATTAGGCATCCCAAAAGCGAGCTGACTGGAAGATTAATGAGGAAATTGGGCCGATTATTCAGGGCTCTTTGTTCGGACACTCATACGCGTTAGATCAAGCATTTACCGGAAATAGCACATTTATTGCATACTACAACCCATAGTAGTACCGAATTCTCCCCACGTAAAATACAATTCCGAAAAAAGCCTCAGAATCAAATTAGAAACATGAAAAAATTTCCGGAATCGAATTATATATCTCATATTGCAAAGATTTTATTAGCTAATAAGTGCCTTTGTAGAGGAAAGTCGTGTCTCCCAGAATTTGAGTAACAATCAAAATTTAAAATACTAAAGTTTGATTTTTTGTAACGGTGTAACCTGAAAATCGGAAAGAAAATAGAAAAT
>JAABKJ010011127.1:0-10816 GCA_011634705.1 Andricus grossulariae
AAATTAGTTTTAATTGAAAAGTCTTCTGTCCTATTTGTATGAAGATATCATCTCTTTTGGTTAAAAATTCTACTATTGTGTGAAAAATTCATCTATTTTGTTAAAAAGTAATCTTTTTTAGTTGGAAAACAATTTTTTTATTTTTTTTGATAAAAGGTAATTCATTTTATTTTAAAAATGTACTATTATATTTTTCGTTCAAAATTCATATCTTTCGATTGAAAATTCTACCATTTGGTTGAAAATTTAATTATTCTGTTGAAAATTCAACCATTTTATTAAAAAGTATTTTTTTGTTGTTGAAAATTTATCTTTTATGGTTGAAAGTTAATTAGTTTTAATTGAAATGTCTACTAACATATTTTGATCCAGATTTCATCTTTTTTGGTTAAAAATTATACTATTTTGTGGAATATTCAACTATTTTGCTAAAAAGTAATCTTTTTTGGTTGGGAAAATAATTTTTTGTTTGTTTGAAACAAATTCATTTTATTTAAAAAATCTACTATTATGTTTTTGATTAAAAATTCTTCCGTTTGGTTGAAAATATAATTATGTTGTTGAAAATTCAACTATTTTATCAAAAAGTAATCGTTTTTAGTTGAAAATTTGTCATTTATTGAAAGTGATTTATTTTAATTTAAAAATCTATTATTTATCAGGTACAGAATTCATCTCTTTTGAACAAAAATTTAACCATTTGGTTGAAAATTTAATTATTTTGTTGAAAATTTATCTTTCATGTTTGAAACTTAATTATTAGTTTTAATTGAAAAGTCTACTATCATATTTTTAATCCAGAATTCATCTCTTTTGGTTAAAAATTCTATTATTTTGTGGAAAATTCATCTTTTATGGGTGAAAGGTAATTAATTTTATTTTCAAAATGTACTATTATATTTTTGGTTCAAAATTCATCTCATTTGATTTAAAATTCTATCATTTGGATAAAAATTTAATTATTTTGATGAAAATTCAACTATTTCATTAAAAAGTAATCTTTTTTGTTTTAAAATTCATCTTTAGGTGTTAAAAATCATTCTTTTTAATTAAAAAATGTACTATTATATTTTGGATTCAGAATTTGTCTCTTTTAATTAAAAAGTCTATAACTTGGTTTAAAATTTAATTATTTTGTAGAAAATTGAACTATTTGATCAAAAAGTAATATTTTTGGTTGGAAATTAATTTCTTTTTGGTTGAAAGGTAATTCATTTTATTTAAAAAATCTGTTATTATATTTTTGGTTCAAAATTAATCTCTTTTGAACAAAAAATTAACCATTTGGTTAAAAATTTAACTATTTTGTTGAAAATTCAACCATCTTATTAAAAAGTATTTTTTTTGTTAATGCTGAAAATTTATCTTTTATGGTTAAAATTAAATTAGTTTCAATTGAAAAGTCTTCTGTCCTATTTTTATCAATATTTATTTTTATCTTTTGGTTAAAAATTCTACTATTTTGTGGAATATTCAACTATTTTGTTAAAAAGTAATCTTTTTTAGTTGAAAAATAATTTGTTTTTGATAAAAGGTAATTCATTTTATTTTAAAAATTTACTATTATATTTTTGGTTCAAAATTCGTCTCTTTAGATTAAAAATTCTTCCATTTGGCTGAAAATGTAATTATTTTGTGGAAAATTTAACTATTTTGTTAAAAAATAATCTTGTTTGGTTAAAAAATCATTTGTTTTTTGGTTGAAAGATAATTCATTTTATTTTAAAAATGTACTATTATATTTTTGGTTAAAAATTCGTCTCTTTTGATCAAAAATTCTTCCAGGTGGTTGAAAATTTAATTATTTTGTCGAAAATTCAACTATTTTATCAAAAAGTAATCTTTTAAAATTTTTAATCAAATAGTGGAATTTTTAACCAAAAGAGATGAATTCCGAACCCAAAATATAATATTAGATTTTTCAATTAAAAATAATTACTTTGATCAATAAAAATTGAATTTTCAACCAAAAAATGATTAATTTTCAAGAGAATAGTTGAATTTTTAACAAAATAATGGAATTTCTGAGCAAAAGAGATCAATTCTGGATCGAAAATATGATAGTAGAGTTTTTAATTAAAAAGAATTAACTTTCAACGATAAAAAATTAATGTCTTACCAAAAGATGAATTTCAATTCAAAAGGATGTATTCTTCAACAAAACAGTTGAATTTTCGACCAATAAATATGACTTTTACGCAAAATAATTAAATTTTTAACATTAACAGATGAATTACAATCTAGAAATAAAATATTAGACTTCTCAAATAAATAAAATAATTACCTTTCAATCAAAAAATATGAGTTCTACCAAAAGATGAATTTTCAATCCAAAAGGACGAATTTTAAAGTAATTGAATTTTCGACAAAAAAAAGGTGACTTTTTAACAAAATAATTAAATTTTTAACCAAAGGAGATGAATTTTAAACCCAAAATATAATGTTTCATTTTCCAAATCAAAGGAATTATCTTTTAATACAAAAAAATATGAATTTGCAACTAAAAAATATTAATTTTTCAGAAAATAAATGAATTTTTAACAAAATAGTAGAATTTGTAACCAAAAGATCAATTTTAAATCCCAAAGGACGAATTTTGAAATAGCTAATTTTTTAAATAGCTGAATTTTCGACAAAAAAAGATAACTTTTCAACAAGATAATTAAATTTTTAACCAAAAGAGATGGATTCTAAATCCAAAATATAATAGTAGATTTCTAAAAATAAAATGAATTAACTTTCAACCTAAAAAATAACTTTTTAAGAAAATAGTTGAATTTTGAAATAAAAAAGATGACTTTTCAACAAAATAATTGAATTTTCAACCAAAAATGATAAATTTTTAACAAAAAAAAGATTACTTTTTGATAAAATAGTTAAATTTTCAGAGAAATAGTAGAATTTTTTATCACAGGAGATCAATTTGGAACCCAAAATATAATATTAGATTTTTAAAATTAAAAGAATTATCTTTCAACCAAAAAAAAATAAATTTGCAACTAAAAAATATTACTTTCCAAGAGAAGAGTTGAAATTTGAACAAAATAGTAGAATTTTAACTAATAGAGATGAATTGTAGGATTAAAAATATGATAGTAGACTTTTTAATAAAAAATTTTCAGACCATAAAAAGTGAATTTTAAACCAAAAAAGATAATATCTACCAAAAGATGAATTTTCAATCCAAAAGTACGAATTTAAAAATAATTGAATTTTTGACCAAAAGATATGAATTCTAAACCCAAAATATAATAGAAGATTTTTAAATTACAATTAATTACTCTCAATAAATGATAAATTTTCAACCAAAAAAGATTACTTTTTAAGAGAATAGTTGAAATGTTTACAAAATAGTAGAATTTTTAACTAAGAGATGAATTCTGAAATAAAAATTTGATATAAGACTTTTTAATTAAAAATAATTAACTTTCAAACCATGAAAGATGAATTTTTAAACCAAAAGATAATATCTACCAAAAGATGAATGTTCAATCCAAAAGGAGGAATTTTGAAATAATTAAATTTTTAACCAAAAGAAATTAATTTTAAACCCAAAATATAATAGAAGATTTTTTAATTAAAATTTATTACTTTCAATAAAAGATCAATTTTCAACCAAAAAAGATTACTATTTAATAAAATAGTTAAATTTTCCAAAAAATAGTTTAATTTCTAGACAAATAGTAGAATTTTTGATCAAAGGAGATCAATTTTAAACCCAAAATATAATATTAGACTTTTAAAATTAAAAGAATTATCTTTCAACCAAAAAAAGATAAATTTGCAACTAAAAAATATCACCTTTTAAGAGAACAATTGCATTTTCAACAAAATAGTAGAATTTTCAACAAAAAGAGATGAACTCTGGATTAAAAATCTAATAGAATACTTTTCAATAAAAAGAATTAAGTTTCTACCAAAAAAGATTAATCTTCAACCAAGAAAGATGACTTTTCAAGAAAATAATGTAATTGTTAATCTGATAGTAGAATTTTTAATCAAAAGAAATTGTTTTTGAACCACAAATATAATAGTAGATTAATTAAATAAAATGTACTACCTTTCAACCAAAAAGAAATGAATTTCCAATCAAAAAAGATTACTTTTTAAGAAAATATTTTTATTTTCCACAAAATAGTAAAATTTTGAACCAAAAGAGATAAAATCTTGATAAAAAAAGGATAGTAGACTTTTCAATTAAAACTTTTAACCTTAAAAGATAAATTTTCAACAACAAAAAAAAACTTTTTAATAAAATGGTTGAATTTTTAACAAAATAATTAAGTTTTCAACCAAATGCTAGAATTTTTTATCAAAAGAGATGAATTTTTAACCAAAAATATAATAGTATATTTAAAAATAAAATTAATTAACTTTCAATCGTAAAAGATGAATTTTAAACAAGAAAAGATTACTTTTTGATAAAATAGTTGAATTTTCAACAAAATAATTACATTTTCAACCAAATGGAAAAATTTTTAATCAAAAGAGACGAATTTGGAACCAAAAATATAATAGTATATTTTTTAAATAAAATGAATTACCTTTGATAAAAAAAAATTATTTTCCAACTAAAAAATATTACTTTTTCAGAGAATAAATTAATTTTTAACAAAATAGTAGAATTTGTAACCAAAATATACATTTAAAATCCAAAGGACGAATTTCGAAATAGATAATTTTTCAAACAGTTTAATTTTTTACCAAAAAAGAGAACTTTTCAACAAAATAATTGAATTTTTAACCAAAAGAGATGAATTTCCAACCAAAAAAGGATGACTTTTTAAAACAATAATTAAAATTTTTAATCAAAAGAGATGAATTTAGAACGAAAAATACGATAGTAAATATAAGAAATAAAATTAATTATCTTTCAATCATAAAAGATGAAATTTAAACCAGAAAATATTACTTTTTGATGAAAGGGTTACATTTTCTACAAAATAATTAAATTTGGAACCAAATGGAAGAATTTTTAATCGAAAGAGATGAATTTTGAACGAAAAATATAATGGTAGATGTCTTAAATAAAATGAATTACTTTCCACCAAAAAGAAATTAATTTTCAACCAAAAAAATTACTTTTAAAGGAAATAGTTGAATTTTACACAAAATAGTAGAATTTTTAACCAAAGGAGATGCAATCTGGATAAAAACATGTTATTAGACTTTTCAATTAAAACTAATTAACTTTCGACATTAAAAGATCAATTTTCCACAACAACAAAAAATAAATTTTTAACAAAATAGTTGAACTTTCAACAAAATAATTCAATTTTCATCCAAATGGTAGAATTATTAATCAAAAGAGATGAATTTTAAACAAAAAATATAATAGTACATTTTTAAAATAGAATTCATTATCGTTCAACCATAAAAGATGAATTTTAAACCAGAAAAGATTACTTTTTGACAAAATAGTTAAATTTTCAACAAAAGAATTGAATTTTCAACAAAATAGTATAAAATAGTAGATTTTTTTAATAAAATGAATTAACTTTCAACCTAAAAAATAAGTTTATAGAAAATAGTTGAATTTTTGAATAAAAAATATGACTATTCTACAAAATAATTGAATTTTCAACCAATGGAGATAAATTATGAACCCAAAATAAAATAGTAGAATTTTCAATTGAAAGGAATAACTTTCAAAAATAAGTGATGAATTTTTAACCAGAAAAGATTACTTTTTGACAAAATACTTAATTTTTCAAAAAAATAGTAGATAAACTTTCAGCATTAACAAAAAAATACTTTTTAATAAAATGGTTGAATTTTCAACAAAATAATTCAATGTTTAACCAAATGGTATCTTTAATTAAATTTTCAACCAAATGATAGAATTTTTATTAAAAAAATATGAATTCTGACCCGATATATAATAGATTTTTAAATTAAAATAAATTAGTTTCAATAAATGTCAAATTTTCAACAAAAAAAAAAACGATTACTTTTTGATAAAATAGTTGAATTATCAGCAAAATAATTATATTTTCAACGAACGGAAGAATTTTTAATCAAAAACATAATAGTAGATTTTTAAAATAAAATTAATTATGTTTCAAACAAACAAAAAATGTTTTTCCAACCAAAAAAGATTACTCTTTGATAAAATAGTTGAATTTTTCACAAAATAGTAGAATTTTTAACCAAAAGAGATGATATCTTCATACAAATAGGACAGAAGACTTTTCAATTAAAACTAATTTAATTTCAACCATAAAAGATAAATTTTCAGCATTAACAAAAAAATACTTTTTAATAAAATGGTTGAATTTTCAATAAAATAATTCTATTTTTAACCAAATTGTAGAATTTTCAATCAAAAGAGCTGAATTTTGAACCAAAAATATAATAGTAGATTTTATAAATAAAATGAATTACCTCTGAACCAAAAAGAAATTAATTTACAACCAAAAAAGATTACTTTTTGATAAAATAGTTGAATTTTCAACAAAATAATTACACTTTCAGCCAAATGGAAGAATTTTTAAGCAAAAGAGCTGAATTTTGAACCAAAAATATAATAGTAGATTTTATAAATAAAATTATTGAATTTTCAACGAAATAATTAAATTTTCAACCGAATGGTAGAATTTTTAATCAAAAGAGATGAATTCTGTGCCCGATATATAATAGTAGATTTTTTAATTAAAATGAATTACTTTCAATGAATAATAAATTTGTAACCAAAAAAGATTACTTTTTGAAACAATAGTTGAATTTTTAACAAAATAATTACATTTTTAACCAAATGGAAAAATTTTTTATTAAAAGAGACGAATGCTGAACCAAAAATATAATAACAGATTTTTTAAATAAAATGAATTACCTTTCAACAAAAAAGAAATGAATTTTTAACGAACAAAGATTACTTTTTTAAGAAAATGGTTGAATTTTCCACAAAATAGTAGAATTTTTAACCGAAAGAAATGAAATCTGGATACTAATATAATATTAGACTTTTTGAAATTAATTACCTTTCAACCATAAAAGATGAATTTTTAACAAAAAATAGCATTTTTAATCAAAAGAGATTAATTCTGGATTAAAAATATGATAGTAGACTTTTCAGTTAAAGCTAATCAACTTTCGACCATAAAATATGAATATGAAACCAGAAGAGATTACTTTTTGACAAAATAGTTAAATTTTCAACAAAAGAATTGAATTTTCAACAAAATAGTAGAATTTTTAACCAAAAGAGATGAATTCTGGATTAAAAATATGATAGTAGACTTTTCAATTTAAAGGAATTAACTTTCAACCAAAAAAGATTAATTTTCAACCAGAAAAGATGACTTTTCAATAAGATAATTAGATTTTTAACGAAAAGAGATGAATTCTAAACCCAAAATATAATAGTAGATTTTGTTAATAAAATGAATTAACTTTCACCCTAAAAAATATAACTTTTTAAGAAAATAGTTGAGATTTCAATCAAAAGAGATGACTTTTCAACAAAATAATTGAATTTTCAACCAAAGGAGATAAATTCTGAACCCAAAATATAATAGTAGAATTCTCAATTGAAAGGAATAACTTTCAACAATAAATGATGAATTCTGGATTAAAAATATGATCGTACACTTTTAAATTAAAAATAATTAACTTTCAACCAAAAAAGACGAATTTTCAAACAGAAAAGATGATTTCTACCAAAAGATGAATTTTCAATCCAAAAGGACGAATTTCAAAATAATTTAATTTTTAATTCATAGAGATGAATTCTAAACCCAAAATATAATAGAAGATTTTTAAAGTACAATTAATTACTTTTAATAAATGATACATTTTCAAGCAAAAAAGATTACTTTTTTGATAAAATAGTTGAATTTTCAACAAAATAATAAAATTTTCAACCAAATGGAAGAATTTTTAAGCAAAAGAGCTGAATTTTGAACCAAAAATATAATAGTAGATTTTATAAATAAAATGAATTACCTCTGAATCAAAAAGAAATGAATTTACAACCGAAAAATATTACTTTTTTGATCAAATAGTTGAATTTTCAACGAAATAATTAAATTTTCAACAAAATAATTAAATTTCCAACCAAATGGAAGAACTTTAAGCAAAAGAGCTGAATTTTGAACCAAAAATATAATAGTAGATTTTATAAATAAAATGAATTACCTCTGAACCAAAAAGAAATGAATTTACAACCAAAAAATATTACTTTTTTGATAAAATAGTTGAATTTTCAACAAAATAATTAAATTTTCAACCAAATGGAAGAATTTTAAAGCAAAAGAGCTGAATTTTGAACCAAAAATATAATAGTAGATTTTAAAAATAAAATCAATTAACTCTGAACCAAAAAGAGATGAATTTACAACCAAAAAAGATTACTTTTTTGATAAAATAGTTGAATTTTCAACAAAATAATTAAATGTTCAACCAAATGGAAGAATTTTAAAGCAAAAGAGTTGAATTTTGAACCAAAAATATAATACTAGATTTTATAAATAAAATGAATTACCTCTGAACCAGAAAAAAATGAATTTACAACCAAAAAATATTACTTTTTAAGAAAATAGTTGAATTTTCCACAAAATAGTCGAACTTTTATCCAAAAGAGATGAAATCTGGATGAAACTATGATAGTAGACTATTTAAATGAAACTAATTAACTTTCAACCGTAAAAGTAAAATTTTCAACAACAACAAAAAACGACTTATTAATAAAATAGTTGAATTTTCCACAAAATAATAAAATTTTCATCTAATTATTTAAATTTAACGAAAAAACATGTTAATTCTGAAAATAAAAAGTTTCTCAAAAATAGGGGAAAAGTAAGAATTCTTCAAAAAAGAGGAACAGAGCAGTATTTCACAGATTTCCAAAAATATTAATTTTACAAATGAATAATTGATCGAAATCGAGATCGAAAAAAAATCGATTTTTCAGAATCAATTCTATTTTTTTCAAAAATCGCCCATCCCTAAATTTAGCTCTGAATAAATAAAAATAAAATAAAGTACGAACCGAATATGCATGAATCTCAAGATCGCTAAACTTGATTCCAGAAAAGACTTTTTCCTGAACAGGTTTCACAAATCTTTGGCCCATACTCAGCACTTCTGGATTATTACCAAAAAGAGAAGAAATTTTTCCAGTCGGTTTCTTCATCACTCTCTCATTTTTGCCTCCAAATTTTTTATTCTTCCTCTCCTCCTTGTATTTCTTTCGCTTTTTCTCAAAATCCAACTGCTTCTCTTTTCTTTCACCAAAAGTGTTTCTATTTTCAAAATTCTCCTGCCTCTTCGATTTCCAATTGGAAATTTGTAAACCTGAATCTGTTTTGCTTTCATTTTCAGACGTTTCAACTGAAGTAAATGAAAAATTTGAATCTGCTTTATTAGAAGCGACAGAAAAAATATCAGAGAGTGATTTCTGATCTTTCGAGTCACTACCTTTCTTTTTCAAGACTTTCGGCTTATTGGTATTTTCTTTAGTATTTTTAACAAATTTAACAATTTGCGAATCTGAACTCGAGTCGAAATTCGATTTACCAGGAGGTTTTTCAACATTTCTGACTATATTTCTAGGGAGAGATCTCGATTTATTGAACAAAATTTGAGGCGGAGGTTCAATTTTCTCGGCTAATTTTTTAGCAACAATCGCGGCAAGTGATTTTTGTTTAATTCTGACTTTTGACTTTGGACTAGAAATATTTTCAGATCGAGGGACTTTCGTTAATTTATCATTTTTCGACTTGATAACCTTATTTTGAAGCCTCTTAGTCTCTTTCTTCTTTCTAGTCTAGAGAGAAAAGATGGAAATAAATTAAAATATCTGGAGAGAAAAGAGAATTTGAAATATAAGCGAGAAAATCGAAAAATTTTTGGAGGTTACTTACTTTTGACTTGGCAGAAGTCGGTCCTGCCGTTATATTTAAACAAATATCCATGTCTTGTACTGTCATTTACGTGAATACACTGAATTTCACTAAAAATTTTGATGAAAAACACTTTAGTACGCGAAATATTTCGAAAAAGCACGCACTCTAGGAATGTAAACATAACCTGCGAGACACACGAGTGAAATTCGGAGCTGGAGAAGCACGTGTGAAGGGAAACGAGTCGGGCATGCGCAGTTGATGGCGGCATGATGCACATGGATTTGAATCTAATTGATTGAGTGGGGGAAATCAAAGATGTCTGCATGCCGAGGGTCAAACAGTAATACTAATTGCATGGGACAAAACTTTATTATTATTTTTTTAAATGTTTTATACCAAGAATGATCGAAACCCCGATATTAATAAGTTATAGAAATTTGAAATTCCCGAAATTAGTAAATTACAGAAATTTCAAATATCCCAAATTAGTAAATTACTGAAATTTAAAATTACCCAAATTAGTAAATTACCGAAATTTAAAATTCCTGCAATTAGTAAATTTGTTAAGTTATTAATATACATAAATGAGTAAATTTCTGAATTTTGAAATTTCCCAAATTAGTAAATCACTGAAAACTCAACTTCCTGAAATTAGTAAATTACGGAAATTTAAAATTCCCGAAATTAGTAAATTACTGAGATTTCAAATTTCCCAAATTAGTAAATTACCGAAATTTAAAATTCCTTCAATTTAAAATTTCCCAAATTAGTAAATTACTGAAATTTAAAATTCCCGAAATTAGTAAATTACTGAGATTTCAAATTTCCCAAATTAGTAAATTACCGAAATTTAAAATTCCTTCAATTTAAAATTTCCCAAATTAGTAAATTACTGAAATTTAAAATTCCCGAAATTAGTAAATTACTGAGATTTCAAATTTCCCAAATTAGTAAATTACCGAAATTTAAAA
>JAABKJ010011128.1:0-10815 GCA_011634705.1 Andricus grossulariae
AGGCCGTCATTTTGAGGATTTAGTGATAGTTATACACTAAGGGTGGTTCTAGATATCTTTTCCGGCGGCCATTACACGACTGAAAAAACTTTTTCTATGACAAGGTAATTCAATACTGTTTTTAACCAGAAAAAAAGTGTATAAAGGCCATCACTATGAAGATTTTGTGATAGTCATACTAGGTTGGTTTTAGATATCTTTTCCGGCGGCCCTTACCCCATTGAAAACACTTGTTCTTTGACAAGGTAATTTAATACTATCATTAACTTGAAAAAAAGCGTATAAAGACCGTCATTTTGAGGATTTTGTGATTGTCATACACTAAGGCTGGTTCTAGATACCTTTTCCGGCGGCACTTACTCCACCGAAAAGACTTGTTTTATGACAAGGTAATTTAATACTATTTTTAACCCGAAAAAAAGTTTATAAAGGCCGTCATTTTGAGGATTTTGTGATTGTCATACACTAAGGCTGTTTCTAGATACCTTTTCCAGCGGCTCTTACCCCGCCGAAAAAACTTGTTCTATGAGAAAGTTCTTTAATACTATTTTAACTCAAAAAGGAAGTGTATAAAGTCCGTCATTTTGAGGATTTTGTGATATTCATACTAGCTTGATTTTAGATATCTTTTCCGGCGGCCCTTACCCCACTGAAAAGACCTGTTCTATGACAAGGCAATTTTACACTATTTTTAACTCGAAAAGAAAGTGTATAAAGGCCGTCATTTTGAGGATTTTGTGATAGTCATACGAGGTTGGTTTTGGATATCTTTTCTGTCGGCACTTACCTCACTGAAAAAGCTTGTTCTATAACAAGGTAATTTTTTACTACTTTAAACTCGAAAAAAAAGTGTAAAAAGGCTGTCATTTTGAGGATTTTGTGATTGTCATACACTAAGCGTGGTTCTAGATATCTTTTCCGGCGGCCCTTACCCTAGTGAAAAAACTTGTTCTATGGCAAGGTAATTCAATACTATTTTTTACCCGGAAAAAAGTGTATTAAGCCGTCATTTTGAGGATTTCGTGATTGTCATACACTAAGGGTGGTTTTAGATATCTTTTCCGGCGGCACTTAACCCACTGAAAAAACTTGTTCTATGACATGGTAATTTGATACTATTTTTAACAAGAAGAAAAGGTGTATAAAGGCTGCCATTTTGAGGATTATGTGATTTTCATACACTTAAAAGTGGATTTCAGTATATTTTCCGGCGTCCCTTATCCCAGTGAAAAAACTTGTTCTATGACAAGGTAATTTAATACTATCATTAACTTGAAAAAAAGTGTATAAAGGCCGTCATATTCAGGATTTTATGATTGTCATACACTATGGGTGGTTTTAGATATCTTTTCCGGCGGCACTTACCCCACTGAAAAAACTTGTTCTATGACAAGTTAACTTAATAATATTCTTAACTCGAAAAGAGTTGAATGAAGGCCGTCATTTTGAGGATTTTGTGATTGTTATATACTAAGGGTGGTTCTAGATATCTATTCCGGCGGCCCTTACCCCACTGAAAAGACATGTCTTATGACAAGGTAATTTAATACTATTTTTAACTCGAAAAAAAGTGTATAAAGGCTGTCATTTTGAGGATTTTTTGATTGTGATACACTTAAGAGTGGATTTAAGTATCTATTCCGGCGGCACTTACCCCACTGAAAAAACTTGTTCTATGACAATGTAATTTATTACTATTTTTAACCCGAAAAAAGTGTATAAAGGCCGCCATTTTGAGGATTATGTGATTGTTATATACTAATGGTGGTTCTAGATATCTTTTCCGGCTACCCTTACACCACTGAAAAAACTTGTTCTATGACAAGGTAATTTAGTACTATTTTTAACCTGAAAAAAGGGTATAAAGGCCGACATTTTGAGGATTTTGTGATTGTCATACATTAAGGGTGGTTTTAGATATCATTTCCGGCGGCCCTGACCCCACTGAAAAAACTTGTTCTATGACAAGGTAATTCAATACTATTTTTAACTCATAGAGAAAGTGTATAAAGGCCGTCATTTTGAGGATTTTGTGATAGTCATACAAGGTTGGTTTTAGATATCTTTTCCGGCGGCCCTTACCCCGATGAAAAAACTTGTTCTATGACTATTTAATTTAATACTATTTTTAACTCGAAAAAGAGTGTATAAAGGCCGTCATATTCAGGATATTGTGATCGTCGTACACTAAGGGTGGTTTTAGATATCTTTTCCAGGGGCACTTACTCCACTGAAAAAACTTTTTCTTTGACAAGGTAATTTAATACTATCATTAACTTGAAAAAAAGTGTATAAAGGCCGTCATATTCAGGATTTTATGATTGTCATACACTATGGGTGGTTTTAGATATCTTTTCCGGCGGCACTTACCCCACTGAAAAAACTTGTTCTATGACAAGGTAATTTAATACTATTTTTAACCCGAAAAAAGTGTATAAAGGCCGCCATTTTGAGGATTTTGTGATTGTCATACACTAAGGCTGGTTCTAGATACCTTTTCCGGCGGGCCTTACCACACTGAAAAAACTTATTCTATGACAAGGTACGTTAATACTATTTTAACTCAAAAAGGAAGTGTATAAAGTCCGTCATTTTGAGGATTTTGTGATAGTCATACTAGGTTGGGTTCAGATATCTTTTCCGGCGGCCCTTACCCCAGTGAAAAAACTTGTTCTATGACAAGGTAATTTAATACTATCATTAACTTGAAAAAAAGTGTATACAGGCCGACATATTCAGGATTTTGTGATATTCATACACTAAGGGTAGTTTTAGATATCATTTCCGGCGGCACTTACCGCACTGAAAAGACATGTCTTATGACAAGGTAATTTAATACTATTTTTAAACCGATAAAAAGTGTATAAAGGCGGTCATTTTGAGGATTTTGTGATTTTCATACACCTAAGAGTGGATTTAAGTATCTATTCCGGCGGCACTTGCTCCACTGAAAAAGCTTGTTCTATGACAAGGTAACTTAATAATATTTTTAACTCGAAAAAAATTGTATGAAGGCCGTCATTTTGAGGATTTTGTGATTGTCATACACTAAGGCTGGTTCTAGATACCTTTTCCGGCGGCACTTACCCCACTGAAATGACATGACTTATGACAAGGTAATTTAATACTATTTTTAACTCGAAAAAAAGTGTATAAGGGCTGTCATTATGAGGATTTTGTGATTGTCATACACGTAAGAGTGGATTTAAGTATCTATTCCGGCGGCACTTACTCCACTGAAAAAACTGGTTCTATGACAATGTAATTTTATACTATTTTTAACTCGAAGAAAAGTGTATAAAGGCGGTTATTGTGAGGATTTTGTGATTATCATACACTTAAGGGTGGATTTAAGTATCTATTCCGGTGGCACTTACCCCACTGAAAAAACTTGCTCTATGACAAGGTAACCAAATAATATTTTTAACTCGAAAAAAATGGTATAAAGGCCGTCATTTTGAGGATTTTGTGATTTTTATACCCTAAATGTGGTTCTAGATATCTTTTCTGGCAGCCCTTACTCCACTGAAAAAACTTGCTCTATGACAAGGTAATTTAATACTATTTTTAACTCGAAAGAAGTATATAAAGGCGGTCATTTTGAGGATTTTGTGATTGTCATATGCTTAAGGGTGGTTTTAAGTATCTATTCCAGCAACACTTACCCCACTGAAAAAACTTGTTCTATGACAAGGTAATTTCATACAATTCTTAACTTGAAAAAAAGGCCGTCATTTTGAGGATTTTGTGACTGTCATACACATAAGGGTGGTTTGATATATATTTCGGCGGCACTTACCCCACTGAAAAAACTTGTTCTATAACAAGGTAATTCAATAATATTTGTAAGTCGAAAAAAATTGTATAAAGGCCGTCATTTTGAGGATTTAGTGATAGTTATACACTAAGGGTGGTTCTAGATATCTTTTCCGGCGGCCATTACACCACTGAAAAAACTTTTTCTATGACAAGGCAATTCAATACTATTTTTAACCAGAAAAAAAGTGTATAAGGGCCGTCACTATGAAGATTTTGTGATAGTCATACTAGGTTGGTTTTAGATATCTTTTCCGGCGGCCCTTACCCCAGTGAAAACACTTGTTCTTTGACAAGGTAATTTAATACTATCATTAACTTGAAAAAAAGTGTATAAAGACCGTCATTTTGAGGATTTTGTGATTGTCATACACTAAGGCTGGTTCTAGATACCTTTTCCAGCGGCTCTTACCCCGCCGAAAAAACTTGTTCTATGACAAGGTTCTTTAATACTATTTTAACTCAAAAAGGAAGTGTATAAAGTCCGTCATTTTGAGGATTTTGTGATAATCATACAAGCTTGATTTTAGATATCTTTTCCGGCAGCACTTATCCCACTGAAAAAAGTTGATCTATGACATGGTAATTTGATAATATTTTTAACTCGAAGAAAAGTGTTTAAAGGCCGCCAGTTTGAGGATTTTGTGATTGTCATACAAATAAGGGTGGTCTTAAATATATATTTCGGCGGCCCTTACCCCACTAAAAAAACTTGTTCTATGACTAGGTAATTTAATACTAATTTTAACCAGAAAAAATGTGTATAAAGGCCGTCATTTTGAGGATTTTGTGATCGTCATAAACTAAGGGTGGTTCTAGATTTCTTTTCCGGAGGTCCTTATCCCACTGAAAAAACTTTTTCTATGACAAGGTAATTTAATACTATTTTTAACTTGAAAAGAAAGTGTATAAAGACCGTCATTTTGAGGATTTTTTGATAGTCATACAAGGTTGGTTTTAGATATCTTTTCCGGCAGGACTTACCCCACTGAAAAAACTTGTTCTATGACAAGGTAATTTAATGCTATTCTTAACTCGAAAAAAAGTGTATGAAGGCCGTCATTTTGAGGATTTTGCAACTGTCACACACATAAGGATGGTTTGATATATATTTCGGCAGCACTTACCCCACTGAAAAAACTTGTTTTATAACAAGGTAACTTAATAATATTTTTAACTCGAAAAAAATTGTATAAAGTCCGTCATTTTGAGGATTTTGTGATTGACATACACATGAGGGTGGTATCAAATATATATTTCGTCGGCACTTACCTCACTGAAAAAACTTGTTCTATAACAAGGTAACTTAATAATATTTTTAATTGGAAAAAATTGTATAGAAATCCGCCATTTGAGGATTTCGTGATTGTTATACACTTAGGGTGGTTCTATATATCTTTTCCGGCGGCCCTGACCACACTGAAAAAACTTGTTTTATGACAAATTAATTTAATACTATTTTTTACTCGAAAAGAAAGTGTGCAAAGGCCGTCATTTTGAGGATTTTGTGATTGACATACTAGGTTGGTTTTAGATATCTTTTCCGGCGGCCCTTACCCCAGTGGAAAAACTTGTTCTACGACAAGGTAATTTAATACTATTATTAACTTGAAAAAAAGTGTGGAAAGGCCTTCATATTCAGGATTTTGCGATTGTCATACACTAAGGGTGGTTTTAGATATCCTTTCCGGCGGCACTTATCCCACTGAAAAAACTTGTTCTATGACAAGGTAATTTAGTACTATTTTTAACCCGAAAATAGTGTATAAAGGCCCTCATTTTGAGGATTTTGTGATTGTCATACACTTAAGGGTGGATTTATGTATCTATTCCGGCGGCACTTACCCAACTGAAAAAAATTGTTCTATGACAAGCTAAGTAAGTAATATTTTTACCTCGAAAAAAATGGTATAAAGGTCGTCATTTTGAGGATTTTGTGATTGTCACACACTTAAGGGTGGATTTATGTATATATTCTGGCGGCACTTACCCAACTAAAAAAAATTGTTCTATGACAAGCTAAGTAAATAATATTTTGACCTCGAAAAAAATGGTATAAAGGTCGTCATTTTGAGGATTTTGTGATTGTCATACACTTAGGGTGGATTTATGTATCTGTTCCGGCGGCACTTATCAAACTGAAAAAACTCGTCCTATGACAAGGTAACTTAATAATATTTTCAACTCGAAAAAAATTGTGTAAAGGCCGTCATTTTGAGGATTTTGTGATTGTTATACACTAAGGGTGGTTCTAGATATCTTTTCCGGCGGCCCTTACACCACTGAAAAAACTTGTTCTATGACAAGGTAATTTAATGCTATTTTTGAACCGAAAAAAAGTGTATAAAGGCCGTCATTTTGAGGATTATTTGATTGTCATACACATAAGGGTGGTTTTAAATATATATTTCGGCGGCACTTACGTCACTGAAAAAACTTGTTCTATGACAAGGTAATTTAATACTATTTTTAACTCGAAAAGAAAGTGTAGAAAGGCCGTCATATTCAGGATTTTGTGATTGTCATAGATTAAGGGTGGTTTTAGATATATTTTCCGGCGGCACTCACCCCACTGAAAAGACATGTCTTATGACAAGGTAATTTGATAATATTTTTAACTCGAAAAAAAGTGTTTAAAGGCCGTCAGTTTGAGGATTTTGTGATTGTCATACATTATGGGTGGTTCTAGATATCTTTTCCTGCGGCCCTCACCCCACTGAAAAAACTTGTTCTATGACAAGGTAATTTAATACTATTTTTTACTCGAAAAGAAAGTGTAGAAAGGCCGTCATATTCAGGATTTTGTGATTGTCATACACTAAGTGTGGTTTAGGATATCTTTTCCGGCGGCACTTATCCCACTGAAAAAAATTGTTTTATGAGAAGGTAATTCAATATTATTTTTAACTCGAAAAAAGTGGTATAATGGCGGTCTTTTTGATGATTTTGTGATTGTCATACAATAAGGGAGGTTCTAGATATCTTTTCCGGCGGCCCTTACACCACTGAAAAAACTAGTTCTATGACAAGGTTATTTAATACTATTTTTAACCAGAAAAAAAGTGTATAAAGGCCGTCATTTTGAGGATTTTGTGATTTTTATACACTAAGGGAGGTTCTAGATATCTTTTCCGGCGGCCCTTACCCCAGTGAAAAAACTTATTCTATGACAAGATAATTTAATTTTATTCTTAACTCGAAAAAAAGTGTTTAAAGGCCGTCAGTTTGAGGATTTTGTGATTGTCATACACATAAGGGTGGTCTTAAATATATATTTCGTCGGCACTTACCTCACTGAAAAAACTTGTTCTATAACAAGGTAACTTAATAATATTTTTAATTGGAAAAAATTGTATAGAAATCCGCCATTTGAGGATCTCGTGATTGTTATACACATAGGGTGGTTCTATATATCTTTTCCGGCGGTACTTACCCCACTGAAAAAACTTTTTCTATGACAAGGTGATTCAATACTATTTTTAACCCGAAAAAAAGTGTATGAAGGCCGTCATCTTGAGGATTTAGTGATTTTTATATACTATGGGTGGTTCTAGATATATTTTCCGGCGGCCCTTACCCCACTGAAAAAACTTGTTCTATGACAAGGTAATTTAATACTATTATTTACTCGAAAAGAAAGTGTATAAAGGCCGTTATTTTGAGGATTTTTTGATTGTCATACACATAAAGGTGTTTTTAAATTTATATTTCGGCGGCACTTACCTCACTGAAAAAACTTGTTCTATAACAAGGTAACTTAATAATATCTTTAATTGGAAAAAATTGTATAGAAATCCGTCATTTGGAGGATTTCGTGATTGTTATACACTTAGGGTGGTTCTAGATATTTTTTCCGGCGGCCCTTACCAAAGTGAAAAATCTTGTTCTATGACAAGGTAATTTAATACTATTTTTGACCCAAAGAAAAAGTGTATAAAGGCCGTCATTTTGAGGATTTTGTGACTGCCATACACATAAGGGTGGTTTGATATATATTTCGGCGGCACTTACCCCACTGAAAAAACCTTTTCTCTAACAAGGTAACTTAACAATATTTTTAACTGAAAAAAAATTGTATAAAGGCCGTCATTTTGAGGATTTTGTGATTGTTATACACTATGGGTGGTTCTTGATATCTTTTCCGGCGGCCCTTACCCCACTGAAAAAACTTGTTCTATGACAAGGTAATTTAATACTATTTTTAACCCGAAAAAAAGTGTATGAAGGCCGTCATTTTGAGGATTTTTTGATTGTCATACACTAAGGGTGGTTTTAGATATCTTTTCCGGCGGCCCTTACCCCAGTGAAAAAACTTATTATATGACAAGATAATTTAATTTTATTCTTAACTCGAAAAAAAGTGTTTAAAGGCCGTCATCTTGAGGATTTAGTGATTTTTATGCGCTATGGGTGGTTCTAGATATCTTTTCCGGCGGCCCTTACCCTACTGGAAAAACTTGTTTTATAACAAGGTAACTTAATAATATTTTTAACTCGAAAAAAATTGTATAAAGTCTGTCATTTTGAGGATTTTGTGATTGTCATACACATGAGGGTGGTTTATATATATATTTCGGCGGCACTTACCTCACTGAAAAAACTTGTTCTATGACGAGGTGATTCAATACTATTTTTAACCCGAAAAAAAGTGTATAAAGGCCGTCATCTTGAGGATATAGTGATTTTTATACACTATGGGTGGTTCTAGATATCTTTTCCGGCGGCCCTTGACCCACTGAAAAAACTAGTTCTATGACAAGGTTATTTAATACTATTTTTAACCAGAAAAAAGTGTATGAACGCTGTCATTTTGAGGATTTTGTGATTGTCATACACTAAGGGTGGTTCTTGATATCTTTTCCGGCGGCCCTTACCCCACCGAAAAAACTTGTTCTATGACAAGATAATTTAATTCTATTTTTAACTCGAAAAGAAAGTGTATAAAAGCCGTCATTCTGAGGATTTTGTGATTTTCATACACTAAGGGTGGTTCTAGATACCTTTTCCGGCGGGCCTTACCCCACTGAAAAAACTAGTTTTATGACAAGGTTATTTAATACTATTTTTAACCAGAAAAAAAGTGTATAAAGGCCGTCATTTTGAGGATTTTGTGTTTGTCATACAATAAGGGTTGTTCTAGATATCTCTTCCGGCAGACCTTACCAAACTGAAAAAACTTGTTCGATGACAAGATAATTTAATACTATTTTTCACTCGAAAAGAAAGTGTATAAAAGCCGTCATTCTGAGGATTTTGTGATTGTCATACACTAAGGGTGGTTCTTGATATCTTTTCCGGCGGCCCTTATCCTACTGAAAAAACTAGTTCTATGACAAGGTAATTTAATACTATTTGTAACCCCAAAAAAAATGTATAAAGGCCGTCATTTTGAGGATTTTGTGATTGTCATACTCTAAGGGTGGTTCCAGATATCTTTGCCGGCGGACTTTACCACGTTGAAAAAACTTTTCATATGACAAGGTAATTTATTACTATTTTTAACTCGAAAAGTAAGTGAATAAAGGCAGTCATTGTGAGGCTTTTGTGATTGTCATACACTAAGGTAATTTAGTACTATTTTTAACCCGAAAAAAACTGTATGAAGGCCGTCATTTCGAGGATTTTGTAACTGCCATACACATAAGGGTGGTTTGATATATATTTCGGCAGCACTTACCCCACTGAAAAAACTTGTTCTATAACAAGGTAACTTAACAATATTTTTAACTCAAAAAAAATTGTATAAGTTCCGTCATTTTGAGGATTTTGTGATTGTTATACACTAAGGGTGGTTCTAGATAACTTTTTTGGCGGCCCTGACGCCACTGAAAAAACTTGTTCTATGACAATGTAATTTGATACTATTTTTAACTCAAAAAGAAAGTGTATAAAGGCCGCCATTTTGAGGATTTTGTGATTGTCATACACTAAGGGTGGTTCTAGATATCTTTTCCGGCGGCACTTATCCCACTGAAAAGACTTGTTTTATGACTAGGTAATTTAATACTATTTTTAACTCAAAATGAAAGTGTATAAAAGCCGTCATTTTGAGGATTTTGTGATTGTCATACTCTAAGGGTGGTTCCAGATATCTTTGCCGGCGGACCTTACCACGTTGAAAAAACTTTTTATATGACAAGGGAATTTATTACTATTTTTAACTCGAAAAAAAGTGTATAAAGGCTGTTATTTTGAGGATTTTGTGATTGTCATTCACTTAAGGGTGGCTTGAAATATCTATTACGGCTGCACCTACCCCACTGAAAAAACTTGTTCTATGACAAGGTAATTTAATACTATTCTTAACTCGAAAAAAGTGTATGAAGGCCGTATTTTTTGAGGTTTTGTGACTGTCATACACACAAGGGTGGTTTCATATATATTTTTGCGGCACTTACCCCACTGAAAAAAACTTGTTTTATAACAAGGTAACTTAATAATATTTTCAACTCCAAAAAAATTGTATAAAGGCCGTCATTTTGAGGATTTTGTGATTTTTATACACTAAGGGTGGTTCTAGATATCTTTTCCGCCGGCACTTACCCTACTGGAAAAACTTCTTTCATGACAAGGTAATTTAATACTACTTTTAACTCGGACAAAAAGTGTATAAAGTCCGTCATATTCAGGATTTTGTGATTGTTATGCACTAAGGGTGGTTTTAGATATCTTTTCCGGCGGCACTTACCCCACTGAAAAAACTTGTTCTATGACAAGGCAATATAATACTATTCTCAACTCGAAAAAAAGTGTTTAAAGACCGTCATTTTGAGGATTTTGTGATTGTCATACACATGAGGGTGGTTTTAAATATATATTTCGGCGGCACTTACCTCACTGAAAAAACTTGTTCTATGACAAGGTGATTCAATACTATTTTTAACCCGAAAAAAATTGTATAAAAGCCGTCATCTTGAGGATTTAGTGATTTTTATACACTATGGGTGGTTCTAGATATCTTTTCCGGCGGCCCTTGACCCACTGAAAAAACTAGTTCTA
>JAABKJ010011129.1:0-10815 GCA_011634705.1 Andricus grossulariae
AAATTTAAATTCAGTTTCGCGCGTTTCCTCATCAGTGGTTTCAATGAAAACTCATCCTTGTTAAACGTTCATTACGTTTACTGTCTTATTGTATCTCCATATTGTCAATTTTTGTTTCGTTTGTCCTAAACATTATAAAGATCTCTGTTTTATATTTTTAAGATGTAGTTTTTAAAGTGAGTGAAGTCTCTTCAATTTTGTTGAGACTTCAATAACAAGCTCTATTATTAATAATTTCTGACTCCAATTTTTTTTACTTGAATTCGTTCAAAACTGACATAAGTTTCTATGTTTTCTTTATGATGGTTGTTCTACTCGTCAAAATTATTCTTATCTCAGGTATAAATTCATATAAATTATTCTTTCTATTTAATTTTTTCTGTTTATTATTACTAAATTTGGAATATTATTGTATTTAGGTTTTTTAAAAACCTTTTGAGAAAGGTACGCAATTGTACCGAAACGTTAGAAAGATGTTTTTTTGGCTCATTTTTAATTCATTTTTTATGTGGACCGTAAGACATAAATAATTCAAAATTAAAAATTCTTAATCATCGTCGGTTGAAGAAAAGGATTGATTTGTTACTTATCAAATCATTACAATATTAAATGTTTAGTTGAAAAATCATCTTTTTGGCTAGAAAATTTAACTATTAAAGACCAAATTAAACTGTTTTGTAGAAAATTCTTTTTGTTATTTAATTTAAAATTAATTATCTTAGATAGTATAGTTTGAATCGCTTAGTTGAAAATTGATGTAATGTGGTGAACATTCGTCTTTTCGGTAGAAAATTAATCATCTTGGTTGCAAATTCCTGCAAAGTCGACATTTCTGTATTCTGCAGAAACGAGGACTGCTGGAGAAAAAATTCAACTAGTGAAGATTCACAGAAAGACAACAACCGGCAGTGCCGGATTACTAAATTTCGTGCCCGTAGGCCATATGGGTCTTTGTGCCCCCTCCCTATAATTGACAAAAAAATGTGAGCAATTTCGAAACGTTTTTAAGCAAAGAAAAGTATAAAACAAAAAACTATAGCTCACAATATATTTATTATGCATTTTAATTCACAGTATTTACAATCAATATCCTACTTTATATGTATTTTCTAGCCTAATTTCCAATAGCATAATTTTGAAATTTAATTGACGCTTTTTTGTAAAAGAAAAAGTTACAAATGTCGAAGGGGCCCACTGGACCCCTAATTTCCGATAGCATAATTCTGAAATTTAATTTCAGCTTTTTTTAAAAGAAAAAGTTGCAAAAGTCTGGGGGCCCGCTGGGCTTCTAATTTCTGAGAGTATTATTTTGATATTTAATTGGGTGTTTTTTTTAGAGAAAGAGTTACAAAAGTCTAAGGGGCAAACTGGGACCCCAATTCCCCATAGTATAATTTTTAAATTTAATTGACGCTTTTTTTTTAAACAAAAAGTTACGAAAGTCTACTGAGGCCAGTGTGCCCCTAATTCCCGATAGCATAATTTTCGAATTCAATTGACGCTTATATATTATATGATTGGTCTTCGTTTAGGTTTGCAAATTTAAAATAATCTTATTTAAAAAAAAACAATACACAATTATTGGAAACATAAGAAAAAAGGATTATTCTGTTTCTGAAATATAAGTTCAGTATTTATTTATCGTTTTGCATTGCTTGATATACAAACTTTCGTATTCACTCTAAAACTTCGAGGCTATTTTACTTGCCTACGAGCATATTTAAATATTGTTCAGACTGTATAAACAATTTTCGTAACTTAACTGCAGGTACCCTAGGTAGCCAAGGATGATCAGGATATAGCATATGTTCAATTAAAGCTTAACTTTCTGTCAGAAAATTAATTTTGAATAATTGGATTACTTTGATTTGATTTCAGGTCGATGGGACGGTCAAGTAATGATCAGGAAGTTGAAAATGTTCATTCGAAACCAAACTTCCACGAGAAACATAGGTTTAACACACGTGGATCACTCAGTTTTAAAAGCAGTTTCACGGGACAGTTGGATGATGATGTTTCCAGTCAGGGACAAGACCCTTGTGGAAATACGTGTTAAACTTCATGGCCTTGCAGGACCTGTACATTTCATTAAACAGAAGAAGCTTTTTCTGTGGATTCGACCACGTCGATTCTCAACGTCTACTTGAAGAAATCCCTCCTGCTGCGAAATTTCACAGTTTTTTTAGAGTTCTGAGAGTTCTCCCCCTCACTTTCGAATTTTTTTTTTTTCAAGTTCTGAGTAGAATAAGCATGGTTCTGAAGTTCTTTATGATTTTCAAAAATTGTTCGCGATTCAAGTGATACTAAGCATAAGGCAACAAATTGTCACAAGAGTATACAGCTAAAATTGTAAAAATTCACATTTTTTTGCTATTTGTATTTCACATAAGACTTTAAACAATTAACTCCTTCATAGTCAGGCGAAAAAGAACATATCCTGCCAAAAATGTTTTCGAGAAAAAACACTTCAGAATCACGTGATATTTGCTGGGTCAACGCATTTGCGCCGTTGAATCCAAATCTGAAGTTGGATTTAAAAAAATCAAAATGGCGGATCCAATATAATGGACATGTAATAGTAAACATTTTTGGATTTGGATAAGATTGGTGTTACAGAATAAGTGTTCAACTTCATATGAAATTTTATAGAAAATTTTTCTGTATATTTTACTCAAATCCACCGCAGTAGCTTTAATTTATTGGTGCAATATCTTACTCAACTTGGAAAATTCCGTTTATTGCTTAACCAATTAATTTATGAAAGTTGATTAAAAATACTATTTTAACACATAGAAACCTGAATAAAAAGGATTTTAATAATTATAATTTCATTTACAAGAGCAGAAATATTACTCGCAGCTATCAGTACCAGAAATTTAGAAGTGCTTTAGGGTATTTTAGAAATATACGAAATAAGCATGAAGTATATGTAAAGGTGGTTCTGCAACGTGTCGTTTTTCAAATCTATAACCTTAAAAATTTTGAACAGGGAACAAAACAAAAAATTGCATTTGCTGAAGTGTTAAAAAAAATTGTATCTGAATTCGGCAAATTTTGAAAATAATTATTCTTCCTTTAAAAATAATATGTTTGATATTACAAGCTCCAGATGTTTCACTACTGGTTCTTCTTCTTTTTTTGTATTAACCTAAGCCTCAACCAAAACATACTAATTTTTTAATAAAAAAAGTAATTTTCATCAAAATAGTTGAATTTTTAACCGAAAAGATTTTTCAGTCAATAAAAAAAAAGAACTTGGCCATAATGCTGAATTTTCAATCAGAAAAGATTAATTTTCTACCCAAAAAGATTAATTTTTAACAAAATACATAAATTTTCACAAAAATATTTGAAATTAGGGAATTTTCAACATCATAGTTAAATTTTAAATTAAACAGTAGAATTTAAAACTGAAAAGATTAATTATATACCCAAAGAGATTAATTTTCAACAAAATAAATGCTTTTTCACAAAAATATTCGAAATTAAGGAATTTACAACCTCATATTTGAATTTTCAACAAAAAAATATAATTTTCAACCAAAAAGATGAAGTGATCACCAAGAAGATGAATGTTCTACAACAAAAAACGAATTTTCAAGAAAATACGGAAATTTTCATACAAAAGTAGAATAGTTAAGTTTTCGGTTCAAAAAATTAATTTGCAACCAAAAAACAACAACATAATTTTAATTTAAAACGAAAAAAATGTTTAGTAAATTATTAATGTGAAAATAACTCGAGTAAGTTTAAGATATATTAAGATGTTTTTAAAATATTTGCAAATAATTGAAAACCTGAAAAGATTTCGATACATGTAAAACGAAATAAAGATTCCTTGAAGATTTCGAATATAAAATTTAGAAGCTCTATAAGCATTTTGAAAAGTTTCGGACGAATGAAATGTTTCATTAAAATTCCTAGAATCACTAAAAATGATTTTTTTTTAAATTAAATCAGAAAGAATATTTTTAAAAATTTACAAAATTTTCAAAATAGAATTTGGATGATTTTAAGCAATTTGTTGAAAACTTATAAGCATTTTAAAAGGTTTCGGAAGAATAAAATTTTTTATTAAAATTCTTAGAAAAATTAAAATGATTTTTTTTTACGACTGCAAAATTAATTTTAAGAGAGCATTTTAAGAAATTTAACAAATTTTCAAAACAGAATTTTGATGATTTTACGGCAATTTGTTGAAAAATTATTAACTTACATAATAAATTTGGTTTATTTCTCAAACAATTACATGTTTCATAGTTAGCCTTCAATAATTTGGCACGCCCAATGCAAAAGTATGAATAATCTCATTCCTAGTCTAATTTTGAACTTGTTAACAAGCATCATACATTTGGTTCACTTCTCAAACAATCGCATTTCGCAAAATTATCCTTGGCTAATTTTGCTCGCCCAGTGTTTCTAACAAAATCATGTTCAGTTTTCCTAAGAATTTTGATTAAAAAACTTAAATTCTTTTGAAATCTTTTTAAATGCTTAGAAAGTTACTAAGTGCTGTGTTCGAAAGCTTCAAGAATCTACGTGTTGTTTTAAATATTTTGAAATCTTTTCAAGATCTAAATTATTTTCTAATTCTTCAAAAACTTCTAAATATATCTTAAACTTACTCGAATTGTTTCCAACTAAATAATTGTCTCGTATTGACAGCTGTTCGAGTCGGACGTGTTTTCGTTCGTTCCGCTCGAAACTAAATCTAATTCTGCATTTTCCGCAAGTTAATGAATACTGAGTGGTGTGTGGTGATCAAGGGTTGTTATGGTTTTTTCGAAATTATAGCTCATTTATTGTGTAGTGAAGTGGTGATTGATTGGAAATAAAGAAAATGTCGAAAGCTGAGTCGAATGGTCAGAAGTTGCAGCAAATACTGGATAACATACAAGTGCTTACTAACTCAAATGAAAAACTCCAAAAAGACATAGACATTATAAAATCGTCACAAACATTACATATGGAAAGAATCGATGGAGTGGAAGAAAAAATGGAACGGATTAATCAAAAAATAACTTCCAAGGAGAAAAATGAAATGGCAAGCAACTTAATGATTTTCAGGGTACCAGAAAGTGAAGAATTAAACAAAAGCCTTATCACGGTAATCAATCAGCTCTTCGCGAAGGTGGGCGTTAACGTTCCAGACATTTGCATCATAAGAGTATACCGGGTAGGTAAATATGATCCTACCAAAGACGGAACAATAGTAGTTAAATTTATAGTACCACGATGGAAGAAACTAATTTTTCAGAAAGTCGATGAATTCAGGAAATGCAACCTGGCCGTCTCGAATGACATCCCGGTGGAGGAAAGGTTAATTATTAAATCGCTGGTAAAAGTGAAGAATGTCTTAAAACAAAAAGGATTATCTGTCACATTTACAGGTACGGTTTTATACAGAGATAAAAAACAGGTTGCCGAACAGGAAATCCAGAGCATCTTGGAAGGGATGGTGTCAGCAAGTGCTTATGAAAGTAGCCCAAGCAAATTGGAGGTACATAGAACACCAGAAAATCCAAAACGGTTCATTGATACATCAGCTAAGAAAAGTGGCACACTGGAAAACTTTGCTTTGAATATAAACACGGTCAAAACTAAGAAACCACCCAGGCGTTCTCGTGGGAATTCGTCCAGCTCACTCTCGGATTCAACAGCAGAACATCAAGGGAATGAAACTCTTCGAAATTCACGCACTAGGAAGACAAATAGTGTTTAGAAATTGCAAACAGAAGAGAAATTGGGGTAAAGAGTCCACGACAGAGGAGGTAACTCTCAATAAAAATATTGTGAAAGAGGAAGATAAAAAGTTTGGTAGTTTAAATCTCAAGTTAATTTTTTGGAATGTAAGGGGATTCATAAACATTGTAGATATAGCACCATTTGCAGGATCCACGGATATACTTGGTTTCACTGAAACCTGTATTATGTCTCCTTTTACTATATTACCGGCTGATTCTTATCTATCGCAGTACAATTTAGAGTATTCATATGCTATCAGAGAGTATTCGAGAGGTAGAGCAAAGGGGGGTATTATTTTTGCTTACAATAGGAATCTTTTTGAACATGAAATGCTGAGGTCCACCACCGAATTACTAATGGTTAGGATTTTCTCAAACGAAATTGAGTTCTTAATAATAGTAGTATACTTTTCGCCACAATCCAATCTTTGTGTTTCTGTCGAGGGTCTTAACTCGGCATTACAGGACGCTTGATATAAATATCATAAATTGCCGGTTGGGGGGGGGGGGATTTCAATTTCAGAATAGGAAATCTCGGATCTCTAGAGAGAGATGCACTTGCAGAAGGAAACGTGATGTATTCTGATAGGCTGTCGTTAGACCAGGAAGTTAATAAAAGAGAAATGGATATAATAGAGAATTTAGAAAACAATGAACTTATAATTGTAAATGTTAGATGTACGGGGGATAGACCTGGTTGTTTCACATGTCATTGTAGTTCGCAGCGTCCAAGTGTTATTGATTTAATTGCATGCTTTTGGATGCATATGGATGTTATAAATGATTTTAAAGTTATGAATATTGTTACATCTTCGGATCATATGCCTGTGGCGCTAGAGACCTTCATGTGTCAGGATTCAATCAGTGGCATATCGACATTTGGAGTTTTTGAGCGTTTAAGATGGATAGAAGAGCAAAGTACTAAATATAAACAAAGCATGAAAGCTAAACTCGTAGACAGTCAATGTAATAGTACCGTAGATGAGTTAAATTGTAATGTTACTAAAACCATCGCAGATGAGGCTCAGAAACTTGGTATGTTGAAAAAGAAGCCTCACGCAAATAGTAAAAACAAGTATAAAAAACCATGGCATGATGAGGATTGTACAGAGGCCAAACGTGGAGTAAGGCATCTCGTGAGAAAACGTGTTAAAAGTAAATTAATGAATCAACAGTTAGTACAAAATTTTGCATATGAAAAGGAAGTTATAAAAATATAAAAATGTATTCGAAGATAAACAAAAAGTACACGAGAATTATGTTATAGAGGCAATTAAAGCATGTAGAGATAGTAGGCACTTTTGGTCTTTCATAAATAAGTACAGATTAAAAAAACTTATCACAAAAGTAATCAACTTAAGTGAATGGTTTTATTTTTACATGAGCCTATCTCCTCCATGTGTCATATTAGAATTAACCATGTGTGATGCAAGACACCCTGTGTTTGATAATTTGATTATATTGGAGGAAATCAATAGTAGTTTAACGAAATGTAAGACAGGGAAATCGCCAGGTCCAGATGGCATACGTAATGATTTTTTTTAAATATTGCCCAATAAGGGGCTATTGCAATTGAAAAATCTTTTCAATAGAGTTTTGGAAGACGAGAAAGTACCTTCTTCCTAGACGCATTCGCATACTGTAATGCTGCATAAAAAGGGTGATTTAAAAGATCCATTAAACTACAGACCCATCTCTCTTCTGAACACAATCACAAAAATCTTCGCGCAAATATTATATGAAGGACTCATTAAATGGAATGATATAGCGAGTATTCTTCACGAATTTCAGCCAGGATTCAGAAGAGGTAGGGGGTGCATTGATAATAATTTTATTATAAACTCTATTGCTCAAATTTACCTTAGTAGGCCAGGAAGGAAGGTTTACACATTCTTTATTGACTTTGTAAGGGCCTTTTCATCTGTAAATCACTCACTGTTATGGCAGAAGCTGTTTGACATTGGAATTAGTTCTGAATTCATTAGAATTTGCAAGAATCTTTATGATAGGGCTGTACTTTCAGTCCACACAGCTGTCGGTGTGATGGACACAGTTGAGATAACAGAGGGGGTCTTGCGGGGGAAATTCTCAGCCCAGTCTAAATTTGCCTTATTTTTTAATGATATCGAAGATTTATTTTACGCTCATAGTGCTCGAGGTATCTCTACTGATCATAATCATGAAATAATAAATATTACGTATGCGGATCACCTTGTAATATTTGCCGAATCACAGACGGACCTGCGTAAGAAAATATTAATATTAGATGAATATTGTAAATCTAAAAAACTACAAATTAATAAAAGCAAATCTAAAATATTGATCTTTCACAAAGGAAAGTTAAGCGAAGGTCTCTCTTTTAAATGGGAAAATGAACCGTTAGAGATTGTAAGTGCATTTAATTATTTGGTGACAAATTTTTCTAGTTCAGCGGTATTCTTGGAAGCTCTAAACAAGGCAAAATCCTCGACAAAAATAGCGATAGCCTCGGTAGATAAAATAATCTCCGCAACGAAGTCGAATAGCTGGAGCACTAAAGAAACACTTCTCTATTCGTTAGTGGTCAGTGTACTCTTCTACAGTATCGAGGTATGAGGTCTCAGATACTTGGACGAAATTGATCAGGTTTAATTAGCATATTATAAAATAATTCTAGAATTGCCGAAATATTGCCCTAATTATGCGGTACGAAGCGAAACACAGGCTTCACTATTCTCAAGTGAGGTGTTGAACAGAGTCTTTAAGTGGGTGGAAAAAATAAGTAACATGGATGAGAGTAGGCTGCCCAGAATATGCTTCAATAGATTGGTTGAGCTCGCAAATAGACTTCAAAGCTCAAGCAAATACAATTGGGTCCTTCAGATTGTGGAAATCTTTGAGATTGACGAGATAAGAATATCACTAGATGATTTCAATAATTTAGCTAGCCTGATTGCAAGAATTTTATTTATTTTTTTATTTTTTGGCTCAAAAAACTTGTGCGCTCAAAGTCTCACTATTTTAGTACAAAATTAATTTCTTCGATTAGAAATTTACCTAGTCAGTTAAAAATTTAACTATTAGCTTGAAAATTCCTTAATTTCAAATTATTTTGTGAAAATTAATATATTTTTTTGAAAATTAATCTTCTTGGACTTCTTTTCTGAAATCTTTTCTGATTGAAAATTCAACATTTTAGTTAAGACTTTTTTTCCTCTATTGATCTTTATTGGCCTAATTGGCTTAGGTTAATAAAAATAAAACAGAAGTGCCAGTAGTAAAACGTTGCAGCCTGTAATATCAAACATCTAATTTTCAAAAAGAAGAATTATTATTTTCAAAATTTGACGAATTCAGTTAAAAAATTTTGTGTAACACTTCAGCAAATGCAATTTTCTGGTTTGGTCCCTGTTTAAAATTTCTAAAGCTAGGTTTGAAAAACGACACGATACTGAACCAGCGCTGCATTTACACTTTGCTTGCTTCCTATATTTATAAAATATACTGAAGCACTTTGATCGAGGGGTTGACAACTCGACCGATTGGGTACACCTACTTCTGACTTCAAGATACTTCAGGATATTTCAATGACTTCAGAAGATTTCACTGCCTTTAAGAGATTTCAAGTGACTTCAGGTGAATTCAAGGGACTTCATTTGAATTCACGTGACTTCAGGTGAATTCAATGTACTTCAGATATTTCAGGAGATTTCAAGACAATTCATCTGACTTCAAATGAATTCAAGTGACTTCCAGTGAATTCAGGTGTTTCAAGTGACTTGACGTGAATTCATGTGAATTCACGTGACTTAGTGTGAATTCAAATTACTTCAGATATTTCAGGAGATTTCGACTGACTTCAGGAGAATTCAAGTGACTTCAAGTGAGTGCATGTGAATTCTCATAACTTCATGTGAATTAAAATGACTTCAGATATTTCAGGAGATTTCAACTGACTTTAGGAGAATTCAAGTGACTTCAAATGAATTCAGGTGATTTCAAGTGACTTCACGTAAATTCACATGACTTCAGGTGAATGCACGTGACGTCATTTGAATTCACATGAATTCAGATATTTCAGGAGATTTCAAGTGACTTCATGAGAATTCAAGTGACTTCGAAGGGGCCGTTGATATACCATGTGGACAATTTTTTACTACATTTACTCCCCCCGCCCCCCTACAGGACAATCGTGAACTTTTGACCAACCCTCTCCCCCTGGCTCCTCTGTCCACGTGGACTTATTTCATATTTTATGAAAGTATGGATATTCTTGGTATTTGAAAACTACGAAGCCAAAAGCAACTGTGAATTAGTTGAAAATTCGGTTTTTCTTAAAAACGTAAGTTTCATGATACAAAGTAAGATGTCCAAACCAAAAATAGTGAACAGTTTTTTAGTTTTTCATGTGTTTGTGAAAAGAAATTCGCAGATTCAGAACAACGCGAGTCCTCGTTAGGGTGGTCCAAAAATGCATTGGAAAATTGCTTCATGCCTCATGAAGTTTAACATGTATTTCCCATAAGAAAAGAAGACGTTTTTGTACATTTTATTCTGAATCGTCAATATTAGGTGAATCGAGTTGAAACTCAACATGTTTCTTCACAATTAGCTATAGAATACAAACGAGTAATTAGTTTTTAAATATCACCACCATAATATTGTGTTATAGCATCCCAAAAAAACCCATAAGTGAAAAATTGGGTTTTGCGAGTTGCTGGCACTAATTATGATTTTTTTTCGGGGTTTCAAATACACATTGTTCCCAATACACAAATTAGATTTTGACGTCAATTCTTTGAATAATTTATTATTGTTTCTAGCAGTTTTCTCTTAGAATAGAGTTAGAAAGTCGCGGTTTTCCGAATTTTATAATTATAGTCAGATAATTAATTCAAGTTAACAAACATAATTGACTGGCCAATTTATTTTTATTTTTAATAATATTCTCTTTCAATCATGCTAGAAAGTTGCGTACTTTATGGAATATTGAACTTTTTAACTTTTCACTTAGAGCTTCGCGCTCGATTTGGTATTCATCTCGCGCTTCGCGCTCAATAATGTATTCACCTCGCGCTACGCGCTCGGACAC
>JAABKJ010011130.1:0-10815 GCA_011634705.1 Andricus grossulariae
GGATAATTTTGGTCATTTTAGAAATTTGGAACATTTTATAAATTGTGAACATTCTGGAAATTTTGAACGTCTTAGAAATTTTCGAAATTTCAAAAATATACGTAACTTTAGAAAATGAAAATTTTTTTAATTTCTTAAATTACTTGGATTTTTCAAATTATAAAAATTTATCAAATTTTTTAAATGATCAAAATTTCTAAAATTTCTTAAATGTTCCGAATTTATAAAATTGTTACAATTTCTATAAGTATTAAAACCTCTACAATTTTCAAAAATTATGAAGATCTATAAAATCTCCAAAATGTCTAAGATATCTGAAATTTTATAAAATTATTAAAATTGTTAAACTTATAAAAATTTCTAAAATTCTCAAAATTTCTGAAGTTATAAAAACGTCTCAAATCTCCAAAATTTATAAAATTACCAAAATTTCTGAAATTTCTAAAATGTCTGAATTACCTGAAAATTTTTAAATTTCAAAAATGTTAAAATTTTTCAGAAATGTTAAAAAAATGGTTAAATTATCGAAATTTTTGACATTTATAATATACTATGCATTTCTAAAATTATCAAAATTTCTCATATTTCCTTCAAACTCTCAAATTTTTAAAAGATTTTGATAAATTAACAAATTTGTAACATTTTAGAAATTTTAGGAATTTAAAAAAATTTGAACATTTTATAAAATTTAGAAATTTTGATAATTTTTTCAAGTTTTATAATTTTATAAACTTGTAACATTTTATAAAATTCAAAAATTTTGATAATTTTTTCAAGTTTTATAATTTTATCAATTTTTTAACATTTCATAAAATTTAGAGATTTAGATACTTTTTATAATTTTAGAAATTTCGAACATTTTGGAAATTTCAAAGGAACGAAAAAGGGCTGAAAAATCATGTATGTCTTCTAGAAATTTGATTTTTCGAACAATTTTTTGTCAAGATGTCTGACCATCATATATTTAAGGATATGGCTGACCAAAGAAGGTCACTACTACTTGAGAAGGCCCCGCTTGCGAGTTTTTAACACACAGATAAATCTTCAACCAAAAAATGAATTTTTAACAAAGTTGAATTTTCCATAAAAAAGATGAATTCTCAATAAAAAATGTAATAGCTGAATTTTCAGAATAGTAGGGCACTGCCGGTATCAGGCCACTAATCCCCAGATAGCACCACCGTTGCTAGTTACCGACTGCTGGTAATATGGTTCCCTACCTTACGACATAGAAAAATGTTAATATAAAAAATTACCAACCTCCCCTGTTTTATCGACTGATGGTAACATGGTTCACTACCTTACCGACATATGCTAAAATACCAATATACAAAATTACCGACTTACCTGTTTTACCGGCCGATTGTAATAAACTGTTTTGCCGATCAATGGTCACTTAGGACGGGACCGAACCTTATAATGTTGACATGGGAGGAATCTCCATGGCCAATCTCACTGTTTTACCTGCTTCGCATGAAACAGATCCTTAAGTTTACAGACCCCACTGTTTTACCAACTGTTGATACAAGGCTATCGAATCAGGTATCTGCATTACCAACCTCACTTTTTTGCCGACTGCCGGTATCTTAGCACGGAACAGAACCCTCCCGTGGTCGGTGGCGCCATCTGTTGGTAAGTAGCCTGATAACAGCATAGCCCTACTACTTTTCAGATTTATAATAAATCTCTCATATCCATGCCCAAAGTATCTTAAAATATTTGCCAGTTGCAAAGAATAATTAGAAAAATTGAATGGCTTCATGAATAAATTAATTTTAAAAAGATATTTTTCTGAATTGGGCACATTTATCAGATTCAAATCCAGAGTTTTCGTATAAACTGTGGCAGAAATTATTACTTTATTACGATGATTCTTTCATATAATAGTTTAAAAAATAAAAAATATTTATTTAAATAATCTTCACAAAAATTCCTAATTGATACATCAATTCAGCACTATCAGCGAGAATAAATATTGCATCAGAAAAAGTACTGAAGAGATCTTTACGCGAAGGCCAAAATAAAACCAATATTTAATTTTTTTGTCTTTGCATTACTCAAGATAATTTTGATGTATCTAATACCATAAGAATTTAGATACTTATCAAATATGTGGAAATTGTACAATAATAATAATAATAATAATGATTTCGATTAAATATTAATTAAGAGATGAAATTTGGTATATTTATTGTAACCTAAAACATTTTTTATTTTCGAAAGATATGTTTTTGCTCTGAAACTTTTATCTGAAGCGGAAAACTTGTCATAGCATTTTTCATTAACAGCATAAAAAACAGTAAATATGAATGTCATTGAAAGTGTTACCAAATGCTCAGACATGCGGAAGTATTTTCATCTTATTATTTATTCATAACAAAACATCAATAATATCATGTGATCTCCTATGATGACAATATTCATCTTTACAGAACTTAATTAACAAATTTTCGCTGTGTATTAGTAGAAGATCAGATACCAAGGTCTGTTAAAAGTTGTTTTCCGTTTTGACAATTTGCTCTAGTATAGAATATCTTTTATTGCTTCTACGACTTATGCCACATGCATTGTAATATTTATTCATCTGGAGGCTTTTTCAGATAATAATTAGGTCAAGTAATAGATAACGATTGGTATATATATATACAAGTGAATGCTTTCCACACTTATCAGTTATTTTTTACAAAATCAAACAGGAAAAATGAAGATCCTTATTGAAACTCTTCTCCTGGTCTTTGCGGTTTTAATCAATGTTAGTGGTAAGTGTGCCAAATATAATATAAATATTACTGTGAACATAAAATATTCCATGTTTCATAAATTACAAGAATTACCATCTGAAATACCCTTCACCAACATTCTCAGACTTTTTCTTAGAATTCAAAATTGATTTTTCCATCATTTGAGATTCCTTTTACAATCCAAAATCCTTTCTTTCATTCCCTCATACTCATTTCACAACAGCTCATCCCCTTAGACGCCTCTCACAATTTAAAATCCCTTATTTCATTCTCTCAGACTCATTTCATAACTGCAAAATCCTTTTTACTATTCCATCATACTCTTTTCATAATTGGAATACAAACCTCCCTTTACCAACACTCTCAGACTTTTCCTAGAATTTAAAATTGATTTTTCCATCACTTGAGATTCCTTTTACAATCCAAAATCCTTTCTTTCATTCCCTCATACTCATTTCACAACAGCTTATAACCTTAGACTCCTCTCACAATTTAAAATCCCTTATTTCATTCTTTCTGACTCATTTCATAACTGCGAAATCCTTTTCACCATTCCATCATACTCTTTTCATAATTGGAAATAAAACTCCCTTTACCAACACTCTCAGACTTTTCTTAGAATCCAAAATTGATTTTTCCATCACTTGAGATTCCTTTTACAATCCAAAATCCTTTCTTTCATTCCTTCATACTCATTTCACAACAGGCAAAACCTTTTTACCATTCCCTTATACTCCTTTCACAATTTAAATCCAAAATACCCTTTACCCCAATCAAAATCCTTTTTTCAATCCCGTGGGAGTCATGTTCGAATCCTGAATCCTTTTTTTGATTCCCACAAACTTCTCTTGCAACTAGAATACAAACCTCCTTTTTCCTCCCCCTCGGTCATCTTTTCTCAAACAGAAACCCTTTTTTCTTTCCGTCAGTCTTCCTTCATATTCCAAAATCACTTTTTCCATCGCAGCAGCCTCCTTCTATAAACCAAAATCCTTTTTCTTATCCCCTCAGACTCCTCTCACAATTTAAAATCCCTTATTTCATTCTCTCAGACTCATTTCATAACTACAAAATCCTTTTTACCATTCCATCATACTCTTTTCATAATTGGAATACAAAACTCACTTTAGCAACACACTTAGCCTTTTCTTAGAATTCAAAATTGATTTTTCCATCACTTGAGATTCCTCTTACAATCCAAAATCCTTTCTTTCATTCCTTCATACTCATTTCACAACAGGCAAATCCTTTTTACCATTCCCTTATACTCCTTCCACAATTTAAATCCAAAATGCCCTTTACCCCAATCAAAATCCTTTTTTCAATCCCGTGGGAGTCCTGTTCGAATCCTGAATCCTTTTGTTGGTTCCCACAAACTTCTCTCACAATTAGAATACAAGTTTCCTTTTTCCAACCTCTCACACATCTTTTCTCACACAGAAACCCTTTTTTCATTCCTTCAGTCTTTCTTCATATTCCAAAATCACTTTTTCCATCGCGGCAGACTCCTTCTTTAAACCAAAATCCTTTTTCTCATCCCCTTAGACTCCTCTCAAAATTTAAAATCCCTTATTTGATTCTCTCAGACTCATTGCATAACTGCAAAAGTCCTTTTTACCATTCTATCATACTCTTTTTACAATTGAAATACAAAATTTCCAGAATTTATTTTTTCATCAATTTAAATTTCTTTTACAATCCAAAATCCTTAATTTCATTACCTCACACTCCTTTTACAACTCCATTAAAAAAATCCGTTTTTGAGGTCTTTGAAATTCTTTGACACTTCAAAATCCTTTTCATTAATGTTTTTAGACTCTTTTCACAATTATTGAAAATCGTCTTCTTCAAACCCTCAAGCTTCTTTCACTATCCAAAACCCCTCTTTTATCCCCTCTAACTGTTTTTATTTCCTAAAATGCCTTTTACCATCCCCGCAGATTCCTTTTACTATCAAAAATCTCTTCTCCAATTTCCTTATACTCCTTTTACTGCTCTTATCTCCTCGGACACCTTGAAAAATCCAAGATCCTTTTTTCCGTTTCCACAGATTCCTTTTACATTCCAAAATCCATTTTTTGTTCCCTCATACTCCTTTCACAATCAAAAAGCCCATTTCTTACCATCCCAGGCTTTATGGAATAGACCGGGCATCTGGCTATTTCGTTCCCAAAAAAATATCACATCGAATGTTTTAATGAGAAAATGCTAGAACAGATCAATTGTCAAATCAGTTTTTTTTAAGACAGTTCCAAAAGTTACTTTTGCGTGGACTGATATTTTCCATTGCATTTGAGAGCAAAATATTCCACATAAAAAAGAAAGAGGACAAACTTTTGAGTGAATTTTGTTTAAGAAATAATCTGCTATCTTTGACAGGTTTCGAGTTATGATATAATAAAAAATCTCCACTTTTTTGGATTTTCACCGAAAAATCACTAAGTTTCAAAAATACTGTGTAACTTTGCTCCTCATCACTTTACGGAAAAGTGTCTCACAAGTGAATGAAAGTAGACTGAATTTTATATGATCACAAAAAAAGAATAATGTCCTACCTATGATAGGACAAAAGTTATGACCCCTCAAAGTTGGTCATTCTTGCCTGTTTTTGCGGGCAAAAAAGTGGAGTTCAGTCCTTTCGGGACACTTTTTCTTGAAGTAATGAGTTGCAAAGATACACAGCGTTTTTTAACCAAATTACCAGATGTCTGGACTATTGTGAAAGAAGCCTGAGAGGGTGAAAAAGGGGATTTTTTATTGCCATTGTGAAAAGAGTATGAGGGGGGAAAAAATGGATTTTGGAATGTAAAAGAAATCTGCGAAGATAGAAAAAAGGATCTTGGATTGTACAAGGTGTCGGAGGAGATAAAAACAGTAGAAGAAGTATAAAGGAGTATAAGCACAAGGAGTATAAGCAAAAGGAATCTGAGGGAATGGTAAAAGGGATTTTAGGAAATAACAAAACTTAGAGAGGATAAAAAGGGGGTTTGAATAGTGAAATAAGCTTAGGGGGTGGAGAAGGCGATTTTGAATTATATTTGTTAAAAGAGTGTAAGAAAAAAGAAAGTATTTTGAAGGATCAAAGAAGTTTGAGGGCGTGAAGAAGAGACTTTTTGACTGCATTTCTAAAAGAAGAGTGAGATAATGAAAGACGGGATTTTGAATTGTAAAAGGAATTTGAATGCATGGAAGAATATAATGTGGAATGTAAGAAAAGTCTGAGAGTGTTGGTAAAGGGAATTTTGTATTCCAATTATGAAAAGAGAATGATGGAATGGTAAAACGAATATTGCAGTTGTGAAATGAGTCTGAGAGAATGAAATAAGGGATTTTAAATTGTGAGAGGAGTCTAAGGGGATAAGAAAAAGAATTTTGGTTTATAGAAGGAGTCTGCCGCGATGAAAAAGTGATTTTGGAATGTAAAGGAAGACTGACGGAATGAAAAAAGGGTTTCCGTTTGAGCGAAAATGTCTGAGAGGTTGGATAAAGAGAGTTTGTATTGTAATTTTGAAAGAAGTATGAGGAAATTAAAAAAAGAATTAGGGATTCGAACAGGATTCTCATGAAATGGAAAAAAGGAATTTTGAGTGTGGCAAAGAGCATTTCCGATTTCAATTGCAAAAGGAGCATAAGGGAAAGGCAAAAAGGATTTGGCAGTCATACTCTTCAAACACTCTCATCATCAGCTTCATCCTTTTTTTCTCATCCGCTAGTAGTACCTAATCATCTACGCATGCTAGTAAAGACACTTTACCTGTTCCTAATGTTGTTACACCATTCCCTTTTCCTCACATACTCAAAAAACGCTCTCATCATCAGATTCATCCCTCTTTCTTCATCCGCTAGTAATTCCTCATCATCTACATAGGCTAGTGAATACACTTTACCTGTTTCTAATGTTGTAACCTCTTTCTCTCTTCTCTCACATGCTCTAAAAACACTCTTATCATCAGATTCATCCTACCTTCATCATCCGCTAGTAAAACATCATCATCTACTTATGCTAGTGAATACACTTTACCTGTTTCTAATGTTGTACACGCTTTCCCTTCTCCTCACATACTCATCAGACAATTCTATCAGTTTCATCCTTTTTTTATCATCCGCTAGTACTACCTCATAATCTACATATGCTAATGAAGACACTTTACCTGTTCCTAATGTTGTAACCCCTTTCCCCTTTCCTCACATACACTTCCAAACAATCCCATCATTAGTTTAATCCTTTTTTCATCATCCGCTAGTAGTACCTCATCATCTACATATGCTAGTGAATACACTTTACCTGTTCCTAATGGTGGAACCAATTTCTCTCTTCTCTCACATACTCTACAAACACTCTCAACATCTGATTCATGCCTCTTTCGTCATCCGCTTGTAATTCGTCATCATCTACATATGCTAGTGAATACACTTTACCTGTTCCTAATGTTGTAACCCCTTTCCCTTTTCCTCACATACTCCTCAAACGATACCATCATTAGTTTCATCCTTTTTTCATCATCCGCTAGAAGAACCTCATCATCTACATATGCTAGTGAATAAACTTCAACTGTTTCTAATGTTGCAACACCATTCCCTCATCCTCACATACTCTACAAACACTCTTATCATCAGATTCGTCCCTCTATCTTCATCCGCTAGTAATACCTCATAATCTACATATGCTAATGAAGACACTTTACCAGTTCCTAATGTTGTAACTCCTTTCCCTATTCATGAGATTCATCCCTATATCTTCATCCGCTAGTAATACCTCATAATCTACATATGCTAGTGTAGACACTTTACCACTTCCTAATGTTGTAAACCCTTTCGCTATTCCTCACATACAATTCAAACACTCTTATCATCAGTTTCATCATTTCCTTATCATTCGCCAGTAGTACCTCATCATCTAAGTATGCTAGTGAAGACACTTTACATGTTCCTAATGTTGTAACCCCTTTTCCTTCTCCTCGCATACTCTACAAACACTCTCATCGTCAGATTCATCTCTCTATAATCATCCACTAGTAATTACTCATCATCTAAATATGCTAGAGAATACAATTTACCTGTTCCTAATGTTTTAAATCCTTTCTCTTTCTTCTCACATACTCTACAAACGATCTCATCATCAGATCCATCCCTCTTTCATCATCCCCTAGTAATTCCTCATCATCTACATGGGCTAGTGAATACATTTTAACTGTTTCTAATGTTGTAACCCCTTTCTCTCTTCTCTCACATACTCTAAAAACACTCTTATCATCAGATTCATCCTACTTTCATCATCCGCTAGTAGTACCTCGTGATCTACATACGCTAATGAAGACACCTTACCTGTTCCTAATGTTGTAAAACCTTTCCCCTTTCCTCACATACTCTTCAAACAATCCCATCAATAGTTTCGCCCTTTTTTCATCATCCGCTAGTAGTACCTCATCATCTACATATGCTAGTGAATACACTTTACCTGTTTCTGATGTGGTAACCGCTTTCTCTCTTTTCTCACCTACTCTACAAACACTCTCAACATCAGATTCATCCCTCTTTCATCATCCGCAATTAATTCCTCATCATCTACAAATGCTAGTAAACACACTTTACCTGTTTCTAATGTTGTAAGCCCTTTCTCTCTTCTCACACATACTCTAAAAACACACTTAACATCAGATTCATCCTACTTCCATCATCCGCTAGTAAAACATCATCATCTACAAATGCTAGTGAATACACTTTACCTGTTTCTGATGTTGTACCCGCTTTCCCTCCTCCTCACATACTCTTCAGACAATCTTATCAGTTTCATCTTTTTTCATCATCCGCTAGTAGTACCTCATAATCTACATATGCTAATGAAGACACCTCACCTGTTCCTAATGTTGTAACCCCTTTCTCTCTATTCTCACATCCTCTTCAAACAATCCCATCATTAGTTTCATCCGTTTTTCATCATCCGCTAGTAATAAATCATCATATACATATGCTAGTGAAGACACTTCAACTGTTCCTAATGTTGTAACCCCTTTCCCCTTTCCTCACATACTCTTCAAACAATCCCATCATTAGCTTCATCCTTTTTTCATCATCCGCTAGTAGCACCTCATCATCTACATATGCTAGTGAATAACCTTACCTGCTTCTGATGTGGTAACCGCTTTCTCTCTTTTCTCACCTACTCTACAAACACTCTCAACATCAGATTCATCCCAATTTCATCATCCGCAAGTAATTCCTCATCATCTACAATTGCTAGTGAATACACTTTACCTGTTCCTAATGTTGTAACCCCTTTACCTTTTTTCTCACATACATTACAAACACTCTCATCATCAGATTTATCACTTTTTCATCATCCGCTAGTGATTTCTCATCATCTACATAGGCCAGTGAATACACTTTACCTGTTTCTAATGTTGTAACCCCTTTCTCTCTTCTCTCACAAATTCTACAAACACTCTCAACATCAGATTCATCCCTCTTTCATCATCCGCTAGTAATTCCTCATCATCTACATAGGCCAGTGAATAGACCTCACCTGTTCCTAATGTTGCAGAACCTTTCTCTCTTTTCTCACATACACTACAAATATTCTCAGCATCAGATTCATCCCTCTTTCATCATCCGCTAGTAATTCCTCATCATCTACATATGCTAGTGAATACAATTTACCTGTTCCTAATGTTGTAACCCCTTTCTCTCTTTTTTCATATACTTTAGAAAAACTTTCATTATCGGATTCATCCCTTTTTCATCATCCGCTAGTAGTACCTCGTCATGTACATATGCTAGTTAATACACTTTACCTGTTCCTAATGTTGTAACCCCTCTCTCTCTTTTCTCAAGTACACTACAAACACTCTCAACATCAGATTCATCCCTCTTTCATCATCCGCTAGTAATTCCTCATCATCTACATATGCTAATGAAGACACTTTACCTGTTCCAAATGTTGTAACCCCTTTCCCCTTTCCTCACATACTCTTCAAACAATCCCATAGTTAGTTTCATCCTTTTTTCATCATCCGCTAGTAGTACCTCATCATCGACATATGCTAGTGAGTACACTTTACCTGTTCCTAATGTTGTAACCCCTTTCTCTCTTCTCTCACAAACTCTACAAACACTCTCAACATCAGATTCATCTCAGTTTCATCATCCGCAAGTAATTCCTCATCATCTACAAATGCTAGTGAATTCACTTTACCTGTTCCTAATGTTGTAACTCCTTTCCCTTTTTTCTCACATACAATACAAACACTCTCATCATCAGATTAATCCCTCTTTCATCATCCGCTAGTAATTCCTCATCATCTACATAGGCCAGTGAATACACTTTACCTGTTCCTAGTGTTGCAAACCCTTTCCCCTTTCCTCACATACTCTTCAAACACTCCCATTATTAGTTTCATCCTTTTTTCATCATCCGATAGTAGTACCTCATCATCTACATATGCTAGTGAATACACTTTACCTGTTCCTAATGTTGTGACCCCTTTCTCTATTTTCTCACCTACTCTACAAACACTCTCAACATCAGATTCATCCGTCTTTCATCATCCGCAAGAAATTCCTCATCATCAAAATATGCTAGTGAATACACTTTACCTGTTTCTAATGTTGTAACCTCTTTCTCTCTTCTCTCACATGCTCTAAAACACTCTTGTCATCAGATTCATCCTACTTTCATCATCCGCTAGGAAAACATCATCATCTACTTATGCTAGTGAATACACTTTACCTGTTTCTAATGTTGTACACGCTTTCCCTTCTTCTCGCATACTCTTCAGACAATTCTATCAGTTTCATCCTTTTTTTATCATCCGCTAGTACTACCTCATAATCTACATATGCTAATAAAGACACTTTACCTGTTCCTAATGTTGTATCCCCTTTCCCCTTTCCTCACATACACTTCAAACAATCCCATCATTACTTTAATCCTTTTTTCATCATCCGCTAGTAGTAGCTCATCATCTACATATGCTAGTGAAGACACTTTACCTGCTCCCAATGTTGTAACCCCTTTCCCCTTTCCTCACATACTCTTCAAACAATCCCATAGTTAGTTTCATCCTTTTTTCATCAT
>JAABKJ010011131.1:0-10814 GCA_011634705.1 Andricus grossulariae
AATAGCAGGGAACATTCCCGGAACGTGTAAAATATCCGCCACTTGGGAACGTTCCATTGGGACGTCAGGGGAACCTTAGGGAAACCGTAAGAGATAGGTGAAAATGGATGTCATTTTTGAGTTTTCAGTACTGCATGTACTATCTATAATATGATGTCCATATCATAAACTGAAATCGATTTTGACCTATCACTTACGGTTAACGCGATGTTTATTGATAATAATAACAATGACAGTTATTCAAGTTTAGAAAGTTTCAGTAAAACGCTCATAAGCGACGAAAATTTTACTCATGTGAAATTGGAAGCTAATTTCGGGTTTTCTTCAGAATGCTGGGCGTTGTATCGTTGAACGTGGTCCTTCAGGTTGTACTTTTTTCCAAAACACTTATCATGAAACATACACGTAATTTTCGTTAGTTTCTTCTTATACAAATTTCTTGAGTCTTTCGGATGTTTCCTTTAAATATGTAACGGTAAATTATCACTCCTCGCGAATTGTTGTTACAGAAGAAACAAATTACTTTAGGCATTTCACTGATGATCGTGAAGAATCACTGATGTTGTCACAATTCTGTTTCTTTCAGTAAGTAAATCGTGACGTTGGTGAATCGTGCTTGATATTTCGACATTTTTTCAAACGAACGAGAGTAGAACTGGCACATGTATTAGCATCTTTTTTAGGGACAATTTTATGATAACTAAGAGAAATGATAAATTGCAATAGAAGAATATATACCGGTGATATCAGTTTCAATGAATTTGAGAACTAAGCTTCATTCCTCGTACTAACTCTAATGAAATGTGAATATGTGAATTCATTAAAAAAATTATGTAAAATTGAACATAATATGGTGTGCGATCCGAAGTAGGATGACAATGTTACAAGTAAATGGTAATGACATCAGATTGCAAGAATAAAGAAACATGTTTGAACTCAATTAACGTCTGTATATCCAGCTGGCTATTGCTACCAAAAGTCACTTTTATCAGAGTAAATATAAAAATAATACATTTTGACTTACATTTTTTCGCATAAAAGTGTAATCCAACAATGTATATATCACATAGATTATATTTTAGGAGCCTGATTCTGTGAATGTGGCTAATGCGCGATGGATTTTTCAAAATAAATAATTAAATATTACCATATATTGACTTCTTTATTTTATACATACAGTTTAATATCATGTTATTTCATGTAAAATTGTGAATTTTTCTTACATAATGCCAGAAAGGTGAATTTTCAATAAATGTGTGTAATATAGCAATTGTGTTATGTATAATATTAATGATAAATATAATTATGAATGGCCATTAGAATGCTTATTTTCTGTATCCAAGTACATTGTCCAACTACATTTTACAATAAAAATGAAGGGTTTGTATAATTTCAGAATGGGAGCTTGAAAAAAACATACTTATAAGTATTGTGCCTCTTTTAGAGATCAATAATACAAGTTACGTGCGAGTAGACGTAATACAATTATAAGTATTCAGTAACCAATGTTACAAGTACAAAATAGGTTGAGGTATTGAAAATCTAATAATTTATTGCTTAAAAGTAAGTCGTTATATATTCTAAAAACATTTTTAATTATAGTTTTTCCAAAGTAAATGTAAATAAAAAAGTATATGCAGAATTAGAAACGAAATAAAAAATTCGTGCGCTTGGGTCATCTCAACACATGCCTCCGGCGGGATGAGCCAGGCACTGGGGTGATTTTCGAAAACGAATCAAATGACTTATTATATATTATTTATACGTAAGAGTATTTTTAAGTCAGAGTATCGTCAAACGAAAATATATCCTAAATATATTTTTCAAAAATCTTACAAAACATTTAAAGTACTTAAAGTTGAAATGATGCAATCCTTAATCTTACCCTCAACCGTAACATACTCTACAAACAGTGAATATTAAAACGATTTATATCTACATATTTTTGAATAAGTTCAGTAGATGAATGAATATAACGACTTTCGGACTTACCCGTGTACATTGTGTCAGTAAAACTTAAATTCTACAGTAAGAAAACTCCCGAATACTAGACGGGTATACACGGCGAAAAATGAGATTGAAGAGTTGGATATTCGGTACACGAATCGTTTAATGATTACCAAATTTCAAGAATAGATGCAGAAGACACGAAAAGAAATGTGAGACTGCACACTAATAATTAAACATTTGTATCTCTCCTGCATAAAACCTTATCTGTCAATACTTTAAAGTTATTGTGTACACTTCGTTAACTGCCACCTACAGTTTAAGTGCGTCAGCCTTTGAACCAATAAAAAACTAAAGTCTTTCCTGAAAAGAGCGCTTTCTTAGATAAGTATAGAAAGCATAAATTAAGATACTTTCTTGCATCAATAATAAAAGTCTATATATTGTGTCTCAGTCGTAGGAAGGACAGTGCCGCCGTCATACATTTTCTGAGCATTTCTGTCGACAAGATTAGTTTCTTATACTTTTGCACCATGACTAACACACTGCATAATCTGATTCGATCAAACATTGCATCCTAACCTATACTGACTGCTGCACTAAGAGGTTAGGTTAATGCATAAGCTTCTGCCCCAGAAAAGTGGCTCATTTCACTCCATATGGCAATTTGAAATAAAACCAAAATTTTACGTATTTATGTTATGCAATCATATATAAATCTGTTGAAAACTTGGTTTCTTAATGAATAAGCTATCTGAATAACCACTGGAAAAACATGCAATGTGTGATTTTGTATGATTTTTGGGTTTTCTAAACAAATGCAAAATAGCAGAATACAGATCGTAAAAGGTTTACTTACGTTTATTAAAAATTTATTCAAAATTACGCAAAAATTTTTCTATTGAAGTTTGATAACGTTTTCCTGATATTAATATGAAGAACAGTTACAATATAAATGATATCCTACCATAAAATTGAGACGTTCATCTCACCCTCGACGTCCATCTCGCTCTACGCTTCCCAAGGTTGAGAACTTGACTGCTTCTATTACACAATAATTTTTCATTAATAGGTCTAATGTCCAACTAATTTTAAATTGAAATGCTTCCAAATAGATAATACTTTCCAATTTATATATTGAAAATGTCATGAAAATCGCACTATCAAATTTTCAAGATTGTTTCGTTTCAATTTTAAACGTACAAAATTAACTGGGTTTTAAATACTTGAAATCGTAGAATATCAAATGTAAAGACTTGGCAGTTGCATGATTATGAGTTTAAACAATTTGTCATTTGACAATTTTGTATGAAATGCGTCCAGAATAAATTTGAAAGAATGCAAAAATTTATAAAGTAACTGTTTAGGTTAGATACATCGGAAAAAATATATGGTAGCAAGTTCTCATAAACTTAATGGTAGTTGATTTCCGAAACGAAAGGCAACGCTACAATACATGATGTTCTAGTTTTTAAATGTTGATATTGGCGTGCGAACTTACATGTGTGGAAATTAGTGATGTGCCAAACCCGGACTGGAACTTTTCGGTCTGGTATGTAGGAAGACCGGACCCAAAACTTTTGGTTCTGGTTTTCGACTACCTGACCAGAAATGTTTCGGTGCGTGTACTCTACATTCCGTCTCGAATTATTTTGGTTCAGGTACTCTACATTCCGTCCAGAATTGTTTCGGTTCGGGTACTCTATATTCCGTCGCCAATTGCTTCGATTTGGGCAGGTTCTGTGAGGGTCATGGTTACGCAGTACAACTTTATGATACTTACGAAAGCGCAGTGTAGTTACGTCGCACCTCTACCTGTACAGTAGACCCATACATGATTTATTTGTGCACAGCATTAATGTGTAAAATGTATGACTGCACGCTAGAGTCATGTCGCATTTCTAGCTGCGCCGTAGACTGCTATAAGGTTCGTGATTGCACAGTACAATTGTATGAAAATTTGACCTGTGCAGTAGAATTGCATTAAATTTATGGCTGCGCATTAGAGTTACGGCGCACTATAATTCTGAGGGGTTTATGGTAGCATACTACAATCGTATGACACTTGAGAGAACTCTGTAATGTTACGTCGCACCTCCAGCCAAGAAGTAGACTTATATATGGTTTACTGGTGCGCTGCATAACTGTTTCAAATACATGACTTCGAACTAGAGTTATGTCGCATTTCCGGCTGCAAAGTCGATTTATATGGGATTTATGGTTATGCAGTAAAATTTTATAACACTCAATACAGTGCAATACAGTCACATCGCACTGTAAACTGGTCAGTAGCCTCATATAGATTAATTTGTGCGCAGTATAGTTTTATGAAATTCATAGCTGCACACGGAAGTCATGTCGCCTTTCCAGCTGCGCAGTAGACTGACGTGTGGTATACAGTTGCACAGTTCCATTCCATGACACTACATATGGCATTGTTATAGGACAGTATAATAGTATAAAATGTATGGATGCGCACTAAAGTGATTTCGGATTTTCTACTGCGCAGTAGATTAGCATGTTTTATGGTTATTTAACACTTGAAGGAATTCTACACACAACATCCACTTCCACATAACTCTGATATGCAGCTATAAATACAAGATACATCTTCTCCGCAGCATTAGCTGTAATGTAAGTCTACTGCACAAAATTGCATGCAATGTAACGCTACGGCTTATGTGTAATCACTGCGTAGTTTCACTGCGCAGCTCCAACTGTAATATCACTTTACTGTTCAGCCTTAATTCATTCAAAAGCTTATCGCGCCTCAGTAACTACAGCATAACTAATACACAACCGCAAATGCAACTTGAGCCTACAGCGCAACTGTCAGTACAAAATAACACTATTGCGCAAACCCCAATGTCGGAGAAGCCTACTTAGCACCCATAAGTACTGAGCCTCACTGCTGCGCATTCACATGTCACAACATTCTACTGCGCATCCAAGTGTACGCCATAATACTACTGTACAACAAAAAATTCTACTAAAATTCACAGCCTTATTGCGCAACTAAAAATGTACATAAGTCTACTGCGCATTCAGAAGTGCAACATTACGCTGGAGCGCAACCACCTATACCACATATGTCTCCTGCGCAGCTGATAAAGCAACATAACTGTAGTGTTGAACTTCATAGATCAAATAAGTCTACTGCACATCCGGTAATGCAAAATATCTCTGAACAACCGCCTCAGACTTCGGGGCCAACGTATCATTGCGACTGCTGATACACCGGTAGCCACGCTCCTGGGCAAAAGTCTCCTTCACCCTGAGAACGAGGAGTGACACAAGAAAGACCGGAAGAGCACTGATGAACAGCACGACTAGCTCAAAAGAATATTCCGGGTATAACCGTCGCAACTTCCTTATATGGTTTATTTCTCGAAGTCAAGGAGAACTATCTAAGGCCTCGAGTGCACGACAGAAACAATTGTCGAGAATATGTAGTTCCAGTATTTTTGTCACTTCTCATTTTCGACTATTGACTCTATTTTCCTAGAAGCAATGTATGCTCAAGTTCAAATAATACCATCTTGATGCACTCAAATAAAGTCCTCCGTGCTTGATTTCAATCCAAGTGATTTGAGGAAAAGAAACGTTAGCTCAAACGGTATCGACAGACCCTTCACATTTTTGTGGAATATGCCGTGCATCCCCTTATCGAAGATATGTTCGTGGAAGTTTTTCCACTGTCCGTTCTTGATCCGGACCTTTAGGAGTATGTACTCAAAATGGATAATGTTTAATGCTTTTTGCTTACCTCTGATAATGAAGTCAAGACCAAATGCTTCACCAGCCTCTTTCACTGCTTCGTGCATATAAGCTCCTTTGCCTACCGGCTTGTGTTTCCTGACCATTCTCAGAAAAAGCCTCGTCCATTTTTGACTATATATGCTGTACTCAAAATGATCTGGTTGTCCTGACATGCAAGATTTAATATTCCGCGACCACCTTGACGGCGTAAAATGTAATGCCTCTGAATTGACGACCTAAGTTGTAAGATTTTTTTCACGTGCATAACCTTCCGTGACACGATTTCGAGGGATTAATGCTCGTTTTTCGTCCATGAAACCACTCTAAATGAAAAGATACCAAGGTCTCGTATAGCGCTTTGTTGATGAGCTCAGGCACTCCGGGGATGCCAGTAAGTTGTCTCGCTTTTGAATAACCTTGGCGCATTTTTCTAATCCAAACTTTACTCCAATCTCATAAATTTACTTCTCAGTAATCCTTAGAGCTAGATGTAGTTGCTCTGAATTTTCAGCATAGATCCTGAGATCATCGATGTAAAATACATGAGTAACCTTATGCTTACTATATCCGAGTTTGCCGCAGAAGTACCCGTGAGAATTGCGAAGTGCGAAAGATAGTAGCAATAGTGTGAGGCAAAAGTCAATGCTTGTAAATTCAATTTATAAGAATAAAATTGTCCTTTTTGCGTCAAGCGAAACTCATAGTTTATAAATTCAGGAAAGAACTCAATTTTTTATCATTTTGTCAATTTCTAAATAAGTTTCTACGGAACATTCTGGAAAACTTTGGCCCTGAGGCCGTCTTTACTGTGAAGGACTGGATAAACATAAATAACGAAATAAGAGAGACATTGGTCAGGAAAGATTTCCTTTCAAGGTACACTTTTCTCATATTTTGATACATTGTTGTCATTAAATTATATTGCTTTGTTCTTGTAATTTCGAAACGTCTTTTATACAGATCTGATGAGGGAAACTAGCTGCGTTTCCGAAACGTAATCGATTCGAATTATTTAGAATAAATTTTAGCTATTAGTCTGGAAGATGTCGTATTTATTAGGTTTTCTCCTAAATTTCGAGCTATGAATTTTTCCAGACGTAAAGGAAGACAATTTCATTCTTATAAATTAAATTACATTTCAGACATAAGTATCAGTGATGAATTGAAGCGTAAAAAGTGTTTTTGAAAAACGTAATTCAGTTCCAAGAAGACTGACGCTACACTGAAATATCTTAGATTTACAGTTTGAGAATTTTACTGCTTATATTGTACTATAATTTTCAATTGATAGCTCTAATAATTCAACAATTTTCAATTGAAGTAAAAATTTCAGAAAAATTTCACTATAGAATCTTTCAAAATAGCAAGATTTCATATTGTTAGCCTTAATAGTCAGCTTTCTATTCAATAATTTCATATTTGAATATTTTACATTGAATCGTATCAGTCTAATTCAATTTCAAATAAAATAATCCTGGATTTTAATATTCGAAATTGTTTGGTCACAATTTCCAACGTACAAAATTGTGTGATATTTTAAATTCTTGGAATCGTAGAATATTAAATGAAAAGACTCGACATTTACATAATAGTTGAAACGATTTTGTAATAAATGAATATAATAATATAGTATAGTATATAGTATATATAGTATATAGTATATAGTATATATAATAATATTTAATATAATAATAATAAATACTCCACCATTTTGTAATAAATGCATCCAAAATAAGTTCAACCAAATGAAAAACTCAGAAAATTATATGTCGAATTTAAGACTCAAAAATAAGAAGACATTAGAACTGCACATCGGAAATTGAATTACTTTTCATTTTCAAATGTTTCAAAAGATTAAACATTTTAAACTGAACTTGAGAAAAAATCAGAGTAAAGTGCTTAAAATTGTGCAAAAAAAAAAAGATATATAATAATAGTCATAATTACATTCAATCTGTTTTGTTAATTTTTTTTCTCTAATTTTAATTTTCTATATACCATGGAGTCTAAAAATATGGCCACCGAGTTTATGTCCTTCCGAGAAGTGCTGCGGCGGCAGTCTTGGGCTGAGAGTCAAGCCCCTTGGGGTCGGGAGGGAAGCTCAACGATGCGTAAAACTCCAGCAATGTAGCGCAAAGGTGCAGTGCGCGGGTATTCACGCGCGTATATTGCGTAACATTAGGAAATTTTTCACAAGCCACTAACTGTTTACAGTTGGATTTCCTCTACTTATTTCCGTGGACACGGCAATCAATGTCCGCAACCGGTCATAATTTCAGGTTGCAGTGTGATGTTTTAAAATGGTCCGATTTTTGATTGAAGATTTAAAAAACAAACCGATTTAAATTGAAAAATATTGAATTCAAAGATTTCTAGAATAAATAATATATCGGAATGAAGTGTTTGTGAAATAACAATTCCTTTGATTATGGAAGGCTACAATTTTGAAGTTCTGAATTTCAATGTGGGAAACTGAATTATAATGTTGCCCTATGCATATGTTTGCAGGACGAGTCGTAGATAAGCGTAATGTGTGAGCCGAAGACAAGTTCTGTAAACACGCGAGGCTTATAAAGAATGTCTACTAGGGTTGCAAATGGTACTTTAAGAAACAAATATCTGTGACGGGCATTTGAAGGAATGCAGATTTTACCGGCACAGGAGGAGATTCTAGTTGTAGCGAGAGATTGAGGGTGTTTGGAGGGTCGAGCTACCCGTAAAGTAAGAGAAAGTTATCAACACAAATATTACTGCTTCTCACATTTCGAACGGCAACGGTCTATCGACACCACTTTTCTCAATTTCGGTACAAAATCTCAAAGCTCTGATTTAACAACTTTGACAAAACAAACGTTTCTCATAGAAGTAAAATCTGATTTTTACTTTGATTCTCACTGCCATAATATTTCCACGATTACGCATTAGAAGCGCGTTTTGACATACGATGGTGCGGTTATGAAGCGGTACTTAGGACTTTTATGGTAGGCCTGTTTCCAGGGAACTTATGTTACTATATTTTTCTAAGAAAAGACAGTTTACCCCCACCATCGACTTCTTTCAACGATCGCTAAACGGAAACTAACCACTCTAAAAATATGCAGACGAAGCGCCCACAATATGCATGCAGTGCATACGAGTTATCTGCGTAGCTAGTGCAAAACAGGTATGATATCATGAGAGTGATGCAAACTTAAAAAAAAAACGAACTTAGCGCTTTGCACGTGTCAAGCACAACATTTTTTATCACATTCTCATCGCAAAAAAGTTAGATGAAAGACACCAACAAACCGTGAAATAAAAAGACGCAGTTATTAAACATCAAAACTGGAACAGGACTGTAATACGTGAGTGAACCTGAAATGTCATTGCTCGGCACTGCCTATCTCTTCCCCTGGATAGAGTGCTGAGGCTAAATCAATTCAGTAAACCTACTATTTTTTGGAGTCAATTCACATTCACTGTACAAAACTTCAGAGCAGGCAATAGACCTTTTCATCTTAAATAATCTGGACATTAGGGAAACTGGAATGATAGAACATATATGCATGTTAAATTCCCCACGCGTGAAGTTTTTCTATATGCAAGCCTAAATCTCTAAAAAGATCAGGAAGCCTACCACCTCCATCAATCTTCAGTATTACTTCACGCTTGCCCTACCTTTTTTACGGTTGGTCTACCATCCGAAATCACAAAAGTCTTATTACCTTCATTGGTTTTGGACTTCCATCCGCATTCTTTCAGAGTGGAAAAAAGCATGGTATTTTGGTATCCCGGAATGGTGAGTGAAATAGGGTTCATGTATGCAGAGCGCCTACTCAACCGCAGCCAGAAAAAGCTGACAACAGAGACGGAGAGGTGACACTAAGAACAACCGCGGACAGGCATTGAATAGAGGAAGAGTGATGCTTAAGGACCAGGAGAAACATCAACATACAGGTTTCTCTCAAATCCAAAGAGCAGGCTGAACTGGATGACGAACTTCGTCGAGATTCCTCCCAAGATTTCGACTTCTGGTCTACCAATTGTAGTGTGTAGAATGCAGTGAGAGCTTTGGCGGCTGGAAACCGTAAGGTGAAACCAACGGCTGATCATAATACTGAAAGATGGATGCATCAACTCAGAATAGAGATAGGCTGGGGAAGACAAAACGCGTTTCTCATTCGATGTGCGATTGACTACATAAGATCTAGCAGGAATTTCACTGCCAGGGTCTGACGGTTCGCGTTGGAGCTGCGTATCCGGCATCACACACTTATCTGAGCATGAACATTTTAGGGATTGTCTTTGAGGGATATAGGAAATTTTTTCCCATCGCGTAGTTGATAGGATTGGAGATTTTCTGCACAAATCAAGTTCTTCGTACCTCATAATTTTTGTATCAACTCATTGAACCAGAGTATTCACCTTTGCAGATGTACTGATTCAAATTTGATTGAAGGTGTGTTCAATTTCTTTCCACCCTACTTACAAAGATCGCACGGTTCCCAAAGTAATACAACATACATTATATATTGCTATAGTTTATCAAACTTTATTTAAGTTTTTTAGAAATGAGAAAGAATTTACTTTGAGTATTCGAAACTTCTAGATTGAGTCGTGGATTGAGAAGGGATTGAATAATATCACAACTAACACTTTTTCTATCAATTTAAGGTTGAGCAGTTTATTGAAATACAAACGAACACAAGATGTGTTTGATACAGATATCCAGTAAGACTTTAAATCTCTATAACTTCTAAGAGGTTAGCTTCTTCAACCCGTCAAAACAGAGAGTCAGCCATTATGTCTCCTCTCCTCGACTCTCTCGGAGAGTGAAAACAACGTATGGTGGCGTCTCTATCCAATGCAATGTTACCTGAAATTGAGTTAAAGTTAGGCAAGAATTTCGTCGATGTACTTAGTACGAATCGGGTACCGATGATCTTTGCAAACTAAGAAAGAAGGATCATTTTTTTGACAGGGAATTTTGCTTTAGCGATCATTTGACTCTTCTTTGGGGTCATTTTGATCTGCTCTTAGAGTCATTTTCTAGCCTAAATAAGTGTTATAATCTAAATAATTTCACTAGCCGCGCGCTAAAGTACTCCAAAATGAGCGGCTCTCTTGGC
>JAABKJ010011132.1:0-10813 GCA_011634705.1 Andricus grossulariae
GAAGCTACTCAATTATTATTTAACTAATTTGTCTATGCATCATTTGATTATTGATTAATTTACTAAAGCTTAGTTTGCTCATTAACAAAATATTCTACATGTTTTTACTAGACCAAGGATTCAGTTCTAGGAGGGTATTTAGTCTTTTATTAATATTAATTTTTAATTGAATTTCTTTTTAAAGAGGGAGAAACCGTTATCATTTCTTACCAATATCTATTGGGAATTTGACCCTTATCGAATGATTTCAAATTTGGAAATTTGCGTAGTTAACCTGAAGTTATTGATTTTATCCTTATGGGTCTTTAATTTTTATTAACAATTGACATTGTTAATCAACATTTAGTGGTGGCAGCCTCGGTCACGGTGTGGTATACTATACAGGATCCACCGTAACAAACCCGCCCTGGAATTTCCAACAAACGTCCCTGGTCGTTACCATTGGCCGAGATGATTGCTTCTCCATTAGTTATTGTACAATAATTTTTAGTCCGCTAGATTTATATTTCCGCGAAGTTTCCTATATTAAATTACCCTGGTTACATTAATCGATTATTGAACCTTAGATGATCTCGAAAATTCGCAATTTCATCGATAAGCGCAGCATTTTCCCGAATATAGATTATGTTAACCTTAAACCTTAGTCTAATTCAATCTACATGACGGTTAATAATTATCTATACGATAGAGACGCATTCAGCATAACCCATACATATTCTCACTTTGGGGATTTCTTTCCCTTTTCAGCACTGGTCACAACACTGCGTTTATTGCGGGACAAGCTGGTGTTTCACGAGGCTGGTAGGATCCTAGGAACACTACGAGGCATGAGGTCAATGAGGACTCTGGTTGATGCTAGACGGATTGGAAGGTCTGCACGGGAATTCGTATTCTTGGTTTGGCTTGTGGACTGCCGTTGGGAGCAGACCCGGATGATGGTTCTTCCTTGGAAGTTGGGTGGTTTACCTCCTGCTAGATAACGGCGTCCGTCGAACTGATGACCGACTCTCTTAGGTTGGATAAAGTTTCCAATTGGATTGGGCCTGAGTTTTCCTGATTACGACGACAGCGTGCATACGTCAATCAGTCCGCGAATCAGTTTTGATTGATTGTCTTTCGCTTGGCGTTGTATACTCAAATTGTATAGTTGTTGTTCGATCTGATTTAGAGCCATTTCATTATATTTGAAGTTTTTATTCGTTGCACCATTCGTGGGCTCGATCTCAATTGATTTTTAATTTACAAATGGATATTGTACCTGATGGAGACCTTTTGATAATTATGAGAGGTTCAGATGAAGCCGCCGTTCATGCATAATTATAGTGGTATCCCTTGTCGACATTAGTCCTTGGAGGGTTATCTGCGTTGTTCTTAGGCTGCAACCTGGAGCCGTTTGGACTAGACCAATTCCCTCTAACGAAATCTCTTGATTGAGCCTAGAAGGACAAACCAAGTTAGCGGTGACGTTCCCTTGTATTGAATATATCCAACCGTTGAGTGTAGGTATGGCTTTCCAGTAGGTATGTGGAAGACTAGCTTCGATTTTCAAGTTTCTGAAGAACTCGGGGGTGTCTTGGCAGGTAGATGGTACTGAGAATAGGATGTACAGCAACGTGGGCCACAGGATAGTCGCGTACATTTTTTTGCTTGTTCTCTTTTTTACCTAAAATAATCACAGGAATAAGCTTTTCTGACCTATCTTGACAATAAGTGACCAAGAGCTTATCAGTATGCTTAGAGAATATTATACCATTGTCAGTTTCGAGAATTACATTGTGATTTTCGGTGAAACCCACGATAGTATAAGTTCCAACCGCGCGTTTATCAAATTTATTTCTTCTCACATCCTTAAAGACGATGACTTTGTCACCGATCTTTGCATTTATCGGTCTAGCCCTTTCGTCGTATCGTACGTTCGATTTTTCTTTCGATTTTATCATATTGCTTGCTGCCATTTTTTGAATTTCGTTCAATCGGATAATCAAATATCTGAGACAAGAGCCGTAAGTTTCCAGTCTTTCCTCTGATGAAAAGGAACTGGGTACTCGGGCGATTCTCCCATAGATTAATTCAAAAGGGGTGAAATTGGTGGATTTGTGAACCGAGGTGTTGTAGGCAGACATCGCGAAGGAGACGAGCCTGTCCCAATCATCGTAATCTTCCGCGTATTGCTTTATGTAGTCAGAAAGCACGATATGACTGCGCTCTAGGGAGCCGTTAGTTTGAGGACGATATCCGGAAGTGGTAAGTTCCTTCATAACGAATAGTTTTCCGAGATTATGCATTAATTTGCTCACGAAGCTTTCTACGCGATCCGTGAGTATACAACGAGGGGCCCCGTACTGGGCAATTAGGTGCGTTGCAACCGCATGAGCGACTGTCGTTGTTTTTATGTTAGATATTTGAACGGCTATGCAGAGTTTGCTCGAATTGTCTTGCATAGTCAATATGTGTTTATTACCGTTAGGAGTGATAGGGAGTTTACCAACGGTATCAAGGGATACTTAATCGAAAACACTGATCGAGGTATCCGTAATGACCATAGGCTCACGAGTTCGTGCCTTCACGAGACTATTTTTTAGACAACTCTTACATTATCTGATGTAAGCGTTGATGTCATTGCGCATACCGGGCCATTATATCGTTCCCGTATGCGGCGATAGGTCTTAGTAACTACCTTCTATCCTCCAAAGAGACTGTTGTGAAATTCTGCAATGATATTAGCCCCTGATTCCTCAGACGGGATCTCTAGCTTTCCATGGCACAAGATGATGGTAATGTTACCATGTTGAAACACGTCGCTTAGCAATTCTGAATTTTTTTTGTGTCGCAGGGCAGCCAACACGTCCATGGAATGAGCTCTTCGGCATGTTTCTTGATTGTCCTGTTCTAAGGCTTGTCTGAGATTTTCGAGTCTTTGAATTACATTCTTCCAATTAATTTCGTCAAAGTGATGATCTTTTACGACTATGGAATAGACCTAGTATTTTCCTGTGGGAGTAACAGAAACCTGCCCTATTAGCGGCCTATTTTCCCAAAGGTCTCGAGGATATACTCGTTTTGTTGCTAGCAAGAGTCTAAAAACAGAATTAGTAGGTTCGCAATCACCCGAAAGAAAGTGAGCATAATTACCTTTACGAAAAGTAAGAGGCTCAGTCCATTCGTTTTGTCGTATCAAGTAATGCAGAGTCGTGTTTAGGACTATTATTTGTGTTTAGTTGTTTACGGAACGACTCTAGAAATTCGTTTACCCTAGCAGGTAGTGAATGGTCTGAACAAACACAAGGATCCATATCTTTTAAATAGAGAAGTTATTCTTCATTGTCTTCTCCATCAGAGATAGTGTTTCGCTCTACATGTACCGTTTCATTTTCAGGAGTATCATCGAATCCTTCTTTATCCCAAAAATAGGACTTATTTTGTGCCAGTGATTGGTTGAATTCGGAAATAGATTTCTGAACTTCCGTTCTCATTGTCGAGCTTCCAGACCGCCTTATGTCTAAACCCGGATCATTGAATCAATTACTGAATTTGCATCGTTCGTGGGGGTAGGATCAATTTTTATCCTTACAGAATGTGCTGGACTCCGGGGGAAAATCGTTAGGTTTGAGTCGACTGATTCCTGCTCGAGCTAGCTGGTAAGCCTCTTCATTCCCTTCTATGACTTGGTGACTAGGAACATGATTCCAAGTCACTTCCAGGGGCTCAAGGTTTCCCTTGATTCTTCGAGTTCCGTCCGGTTGACGATAGGTTTACCATCCGTAGTTTTCCAACCATTAGCTTCCCAATTTGGGATCCACTGGGTGTAACTGTTAATGAGAAACTTCGAGTCTGTGTTAATTCTTGATTTGCTGACGCCGTTTTCATGGCTTTTCTGGCAGCTGCCGTGGCGGCCTGAATTTCAGCAGCGTTGTTGGTTTGGCTACTTATTGCTGTCTGGGAAATTGGGATTGGTTTATTGGCATCTGCCGACATTTGGAACGAATCATCGGACCCGGTTCCAATGGTAGATTGAGAGTCGCGCTGTAGCCTTTTACCTTATCGACATTGTCCTTTGAGGAGGGTTGCTTGAGGGGGAACGCCCTACAAACGCTTAACGCAGGTCTTGAATGTGCTTCAGGGTGGCTACCTGGGTAACCCTTCGATAGAGTTTCTATGTGCTCGCTCAGCTCTCCGTTTTTATACTCCAAAGTATACTTAACAGTGTATTCAACACTAGAAACGGGAGTTTCCCTTTTTACGTTCTCATTTGACGGCATCGCCTTATAAGAGTCTGAATTTTGTAATGTCTGAACATCACTTGGGTTGTCACTTTTATTAGGTCGATCAGAGGCGCCTTTCTTAGGACTCTTGGTTTGATTACATTCCCTAGAGCCCTTATCATCGGAATCGGTAGTTTCATCGGTTTCCGATGATTCAGTCGTGTCGTTGGACACTACAGGATTTCCGGATAATTCCTCTACTCCCCTTTTTAGCTTTCCTTCTATATATTCGAAGGTATACTGATAATCCTTTAGTCTGTAGCACCAGCGAAGTAATCGCGGGCCAGGATTTATCAACATACGTCATCCAGTGCCCGGGTTCGTGATCACATGCAAGTATGAATTCGCGTCCGTATAAATATGAGCGGAAGTTTGTCACGGTGTACAGAACTGCCAGACATTCTTTTTCAGCCTTGTTCGACAGGACTCTGTACTTTAGAGTAATAACCTATAGGCATATCTATTGAGTCCTGCTCGTGTGTTAAGACGGCTCCAACCGCATGTTCGGAAGCGTCTATGGTTAACTTAAACGGCTTATTAAAATCGGGGTATTGTAATATGGGTCCCTGGCAAAGATACTTCCGTAGCTTCCGAAAGGCTTACCTCTGTTTTGGGCCCCATACAAACTTAGCATCCTTTTTTAATCAATCAGTTAATGGTTTAGACAATTTGGCGTAATCCTTGATAAATCGCCTGTAATAACCAGACAACCCTAAAAACTGTCGAATGGACTTGACAGTTCTCGGTTTTGGAAAGTTCCTTATAGTAATTTCAAATTCGCTTCCCTTAATATTTCACAGTCTTCTGACCCTTTTGTCGTGTTCCTCGAGAGTTTCCGAATAAACCACGTTGTCATCCAAGTATATAAAAGCTTCTGATCCTAGCATCCCCTTAAGGACAGTGTCCATAAGGCGCTGGAAGGTCGCAGGAGCATTTTTCATACACATGGGCATTCGCAGATAGTCCTCTTCGAGTGGAAAAGGCGGTTTTTAAACGGTCATCGGGATGGGTTTCGACCTGGTGGAACCCGCTTGCTGAATCGAAGACTGAAAAGTAGCGAGCTTTTCTCAGATGATCGAGTATTTTCGTAATGTTGGTTAAGGAGTAAGCATCACCTATCACTTTCTTGTTTAAAATACGATAATCTATAACTACTCGGTATTTCCTAACCCCAGAAGCTTCAAGCTTCTTTGGTATTATCATTACTGGGGAATTATATGGTGATTTAGAGTGAGTAATTACACCAATATCTAGTTGTTTCTTCATCTGTAAATCAATTTGATCTAACGCATCCCGTGACTGAAGATAAGGTTCCCTTGAAACTACATCATCGTCTGCCGTCGGAATTCGATGTTATACCTTGTTCGTGGTACTCAAAATGTCTCAATTCATGTGAAACACATCAGAGAAATCTCCTGCCCAGCCTATCACAAGGTTCTTTTCCTCATCATTGAGGTGAAAGGTATATAGAGCTTCAGCAACGCGTTCACTTCGGTTTCTATTCGTATTTAATTTTTTGCGCTTGAAGGGTATTCGACGTCCGAGTCGGAGGTTTTTTCTCCAGGAAACACACAATACCCAAAAGGAACTGCGTCTTGTGAAGAGAGATCCTCCTCGAATTCCTCATCAGTAGTGTAGCGGGCATAATCGTTTTCTTAGGTATCTTCATCCCTCATTCCTTCGTCTATTTTAAGAGATCTGGGAAAAGGATTGATTTGTGATCACAATTTCCGTTTGGCTTGGATAGATTCTGGATCAACAAAAGGTATCAGCGTTATAGGCTCGGATATCACAACAAGAGTGTTATTTCGAAAGGACATCTGAGCCTGTACCTCCCTTAAATAGAGGCGACCTAAAATACCATCGGCTGATATGGGAAATGAATTCTCTACCACATGAAATATCACGGATTTCTCGCACATCGTGAGTAGTACAGTACCTAAAGTTGTTACTAAATTTTCAGTAATGCCTGAGATACTGATGATATCATCTTCTACGGTCATTGATCCTTTCAAGGCTTTAAGGTTTATTAAATTTACGTCGGATCCCGGATCTACTAAAAAGACAGCACATGACGTTTTCAGTTCCGGTCCTGCTAATTCAACGACTGGCGAATCTTTCTCTTCTCATCCTGCTCGCAGGATTCGTGCTGGTTCTCCAGGAATTTAACTGTCCACGGACGCTTTTTGGACTTCAGATTCGCAGTTGCGTCCATGCGGCGGGTGTCCTTGGAGTTTAAAGCTTTGGGTGTCATTTCGAAACTGTCCGACGTATATGGTAATTTTTCAAAAGGGGCCGCCCCGGAATTTTTTCCGGACGTACCTTGATGATATGCTTGAAAAGGGTGATAAGGTTGGGATTTGGAATCGCATAGTTTTGATGCACCTTTTGAGGGTTGTTTCCCTTATCTAACTTCCGTAATCGCCTCCCCATCTAATAGCTTGGAATACGGACTGGGGGATCTCGTTCGTTCCGGGCTATATTCTCGGTGCCTAGACAAATGGTACGACGTTTCCAGTAAAGTTTCTGTTTTTTCCGCGTATCGCTGTCTCTCCTCGATGTGTGAAGCGTGTTCGTAGGCTTCATGGATATTTTTGGGTTCACTCGTGTCCGCAAAGGTAGCCATTTCGTCGGGTAGTCCCTGAATATAGGCATCCATAGCGCAGTTAATCACAGGCTTCAATCGATTCAAAGTACCACTGGTACTTTTTGGTCGGAGCGAAACGCTGCTTTAAGTGAGAAATTAAATCCTGTATGTTATTAAAATCCCTTTCCATCACACTTTCTCTGGCAACTATTTTTAGTTTGCTTAAGACTACCTTAAAAAACGCAGGCTCGGAAGGTTCAGATATGTATACGGAGCCGTTTATTACATCCTGAATGAAGTCTCTCCAAGGGGGATTTTCCCCATGAAAGGTGGGAATGTGAAAGGTACATTATTGGAGCGTCACTCCTTCCAACACGGAAGCCATAGTCATGCCCACATCCATTCTTGTAGCTTGGGCTCGATTGATTACATCAAAGTTAGGACCCAAATAATGGGGGTCAGGATTTTCTTGGCGATTTTCGCTAAGATTATTATCCCTGTTTTCGTTGGGCACTATCTTATAAAACTTTTTTTCTTATATCTACAATAGGTGAGTTGATTTAATCAGAATATGGGTACAATAATTGTTTTATTTTTCTGAATAGTCAACACTGAGTAGTTGTTGCCCATTCACCTCTGGAACGCCGCTCAACAGTGGTATTTGATTTTGAATTGAGTTTGCATGCTTCAGTCTACTGATGTTAGGACACGACCTGGGGTGTTTATTTTTATAAAAATGAACTCAAGGGGATCCCTGACTGAATTCTGGTAACCTCAGAAATTTTACTTGATTATCAAGTTAACACTGAATTTAAACATCTCACTGTTGAGAATGGTTCACTTCGAGTTTAGAATCTTGGGCGATTTCTTTGAAGATCGCTGCTTCTATGTCGGTATCGCTATTCGACAAAATGAACGTGTCTTTATTGGTATCGCTATCAGATAAGTTAATCAAATCCTTCTGGGGATTCAATTTTTTTTTTGTCGAAGTTTAATCTAGAAATCGAAAGGAGGCCCACGAATTCAACTGTAACAACTTTGCTAACTCTTAGGGAACTCGACGATACTCTTTTCAATTGTTTTCTAATTCTGAAAGTGATGTCGAGTAATCGTCTATTTCTCTTTGAGCAATCTCCCTTCAGATTTCTTCTTCGATGTCTATTCTGTTATCAGAGGGATTTCGGATTATTGAAATATCAGCGACTACTTCTACTTCGTTATCGGGGGAGGAAGTGATCGCTATATTTTTGTCTCTTGTTGGTCAAGCCGCGATTTTTTTTATCCAACTTTTGTTGGGCATTAATTAACAATGTGTTGAATAGACAATCGAATCCGAAGGGACTCTCGATTTCCGTGAAGATGTCTTCCTCTCTCTGTGGCGGAGAATCTACAAAGCGGATGTTCACGGGGATGTTGACTATTTCCCCTGAGGGTTGTATTACTTCTTTAAACTCGTGGACAAGTAACTTGTCAGCCAGGAAACTTTCTGCTAATAACTGCTGTTTAAGCACTTCTTGGCGCCCTTTTACTTGTCTCCCCCCTCTAGGCTTAAACTTCTTCTTCAGGTTTGGGTCGGCCATTTTGCATGCTGTTCATACTGTGGACAGATCAATAGTCGATTTTATAATTATTCTACTTTTGATTGGTCCCTATAATCAGGTGGGTAAACCTGGAAATACTACCATGCCCAAACAATGTATAACCTATGCCAGAATTAAGGGCTCATTTAAGGCTCATTTGATACCCGAAATCGCAAATTTTGAGCTCTGCATTTAAAAAAAAATTCATGGTACTGCCAGCTTTACGTAAAGCTAGCAGTACCATGGTAGAAATATTTGTTCAATCCAATTTTTTCTTTCACAGAAATTGAGGGCTCATTTAGGGCTCCTAAATGACCTCCAGCGCAATTTTTCAAAAACAACCCCTATCACAGAAAAACTACCCTGAAAAATGAATACGAACTAATTAACTTTTTTCTTTCACAGGAATTGAGGGTTCATTCAGAGGTCTTAAATGAACCCCGGCGCAATTTTTCAAAAACAACCCCCATGACAAAAAAATACCCTGAAAAGTAAATATACACAAATTACCTGTTTTCTTTCACAGGAATTGAGGGCTCATTTAGAACTCTCAAATTACTTCTGGCGCAATTTCTCAAAAACAACCCCTATGACAGAAAAACTACCCTGAAAAGTAAACATGCACAAATTAACTTTTTTCTTTCACAGGAATTGAGGGCTCATTTAGGGCTTTTAAATTACATCCGGCGAAATTTTACAAAAACAACCCCTATCACAGAAAAACTACCCTGAAAAATAAATATGCACTAATTCACTTTTTTCTTTCACAGTAATTGAGGGCTCATTTAGGGCTCTTGAATGACTTTTGGCGCAATTTTTCAAAAACAACCCCTATCACGGAAAAACTACCCTGAAAAGTAAATATGCACAAATTAACTTTTTTCTTTCACAGGAATTGAGGACTCATGTAGAGCACTTAAATGACCCCCGGAGAAATTTTTCAAAAACAACCCCTATCACAGAAAAACTACCCGGAAAAATAAATATGCACTAATTAACTTTTTTCTTTCACAGGAATTGAGGGCTCATTTAGGGCTCTTAAATGACTTTCGGCGCAATTTTTCAAAAACAACCCCTTGAACTGAAAAACCACCCCGTGAAGGAATTTGAAATTAAACTGTGAATGAAATATATCAGCAGTTTTGCTTTTCTTTAACCGTGCACAAACAGTGTATAACCTATGCCAAAATTAAGGGCTTATTTCAGGCTTATTTGATACCCAAGAGCCAAATTTTGGGCTCTGCATTTAAAAAAAAATTCATGGTACTGCCAGCTTTACGTAAAGCTAGCAGTACCATGGTAGAAATATTTGCCAGATCAAGTTTTTTTCACAGGAATTGATGGCTCATTTAGGGCTCTTGAATGACCCACGGCGCAATTTTTCAAAACGAACCCCTATCACAGAAAAACTACCCTGAAAAATAAATATGCACTAATTAAAAAAGTGAGTACATCAGAATTAAGGGCTCATTTTAGGCTCTCCAAATACCCCAAAATAAATTTTCCAAAACCATTCCTTAACATTCGAAAACTACCCCCTACCCAAAAGTACTCACAAAGTGCAGGAAAAAGTATTGAATCAGTTTGGAACATTTTTTAGTTGTCCGAAAACATGAAAAACGATTTCAAAAACAAGGGTTGTTTTTGAAAAATTGCGCCGGGGGTCATTTAAGAGACCTAAATGAGCCCTCAATTCCTGTGAAAGAAAAAAGTTAATTTGTGCATATTTGTTTTTCAGGGTAGTTTTTCTGTGATAGGGGTTGGTTTTGAAAAATTGCGACGGGGGTCGTTCAAGAGCCCTAAATGAGCCCTTAATTCCTGTAAAAGAAAAAAAAATGATTTAACAAATATTTCTACCATGGTACTGCTAGCTTCACGTTAAGCTGGCAGTACCATGCATTTAAAAAAAATGAAGAGGGCATATTTATTTTTTACGGTAGTTTTTCTGTGATAGGGTTTAGATTTGAAGAATTCGCCGGGGGTCATTAAAAAGCCTTAAATGAGCCCTCAATTCCTGTGAAAGGAAAAACTGGATTTGACAAATATTTCTAGCATGGTAATACTAGCTTTACGTAAAGCTGGCAGTACCATGCATTTTAGAAAAAAAATGAAGAGCCCAAAATTTGGCTTTTGGGTATTAAATGAGCCTTAAATGAGCCCTTAATTCTGGCATAGGTTCACTGTTTGTGCACGGTCCAAGAAAAGCAAAAACTGCTGATATATTTCATTCATAGTTTTATGTCAAATTCCTTCACGGGGTGGTTTTTGAGTTTGAGGGGTGATTTTTTAAAAAGTTTCTGATGTTTCCGGACAACTAAAAAATATTCCAAACTGATGCAATACTTTTTCCTGCACTTTGTGAGTACTTTTGGGTAAGGGGTAGT
>JAABKJ010011133.1:0-10813 GCA_011634705.1 Andricus grossulariae
TCCTTGCTTAAAGTGATTCTATGAAAATTTTGTGGATATAATTAATGCGAAAAATTTTGTGAAATAAAATGTTATTGTAGCTTGTGTTTTTTTTCCAAACAGTTAATTTTTTATTTTTAATGTATTTTTATAACAAAAGTTTATAACAAATTTGTAAATCTTTTTTGGTTGAACAACTTTTGTCTCGTCATCTTTTTTCGTCTCTTAAGTGGTTTTTCCAAAAATTGTATTTTTTTATTTTTAATGCTATTTTTTACGATGAAAACAAAAACTGCGCGTCCTATCAAAAAGTTATTGACAATAAATTTGTAGCTCTTTTTTGGGCGAGCAACTTTTGTGCCATAATTTTTTTCATAGCTTGCGTCATTTGTTCAAAAATGTAATTATTCTATTTTTAATTTTATTTTTTACGATTAAAACAAAAATTACGCGTTCGATCAAGAAATCATTGAATATAAATATAGATAGATAGAATATAGGGTATACAACTTATGTCTATTAATTTTGTTCGTATCTTGCGTCGTTTTTCCACAAATTAAATTTTTTTGTTAACGTTACTTTTCACGATTAAAACAAAAACTAAGCATTCTGTCAAAAAATAATTAATAAAAAATTTCTAGCTCTTTTTTAGCCTTTTTTTTAACCTTTGTCTTATTTTTTCGTAGCTTGTTTCGTTTGTCCAAAAATTCAATTTTTTCATTTTTAATGTTGTTTTTGACGAATAAATCTAAAACTACGCGTCCTATCAACAAGTGATTTATAACAAATTTTTCATTTTTTCTGTATCTTGCATAGTTTCACAGCAAAATGAAAATTTTGATTTTTCATTATTTTTTTGTGCGACCAAAATTTGAATTTTCGATTTTTCAAGAAAATTCAAAAAGGTGTTACGACAATCTTGTAGCGTTTTCAAAAATCAAAGTTTTCTCCTCTTGACTTTTTTTTGTATCGTGCGTTGTTTGGCTTAAAATTTTCTTCCTTTTTTGTTGGCTCAGACGTTAGCGCGTCAGACTTCCATGCAGGATGTCTGGGGTTCGATCCCTGAGCCGGGTACCAATGGAAATTTTTCTATGTACTTCTACCGGGGCTTGGGTGGTTCGGAACCCACCTTAAACTGTAGGTCCTCTCAGAAAATGCTGATACCTTACAAAGGATAAATGGGCTCTGACGAGGGCCTAACCCTGGGGGTAGAAGCCGATTTTGAGAAGACTCGAAAGTGAGTCAGCGATCTTCTTGCGCTTTGGGCTCCTACGGGGAAACCAAGCTCGATGGTCGCTGGCCGACTTCGAGTTATGAACACAAACACATATACACTTACATAACACATTAGGACAGTGCTTGGAATCTGCACCGAGAGAACATCCTTACTTTTTTCGTATGATCTCGTCTCACGATACGTTAGCATGAACTATATCATACTATGACGGTATACATTCTTACTATTTTAGTGTGGATCCTTACTAAAATAGTAAGAATGTATACTGTCATAGTATGATATAGTGACTATATCATACACCGAGAACATCCTTACTTTTTTCGTATGACTCGTCTCACCCTACGTTAGCATGAACTATATCATATTATGACAGTATACATTCTTACTATTTTAGTGTGGATCCTTACTAAAATAGTAAGAATGTATACTGTCACAGCATGATATAGTTCATGCTAACGTAGGGTGAGACGATTCATACGAAAAAAGTAAGGATGTTCTCTCGGTGTACTAGCGTGAGTAGCGTGAGACGAGATCATACGAAAAAAGTAAGGATATTCTCTCGGTGGCGCATCTAACATTCTAACTGATGACCTCAGAGGGATCGCTCCATCCACCCTTGTCTGGCCGTATCCCCTCTTTGAGGCCTGCTAGGGAGGCTGTTGAATGGCAGAGTAGGTGAGGCTCACTTTGCCATACAAAGAGGTCCACATCATTTACTGTGACACTAAAAGAGTATACCAAAGGCCAATCCAATCTGTTCATTCTCTCGAATGTTATCGTGCTAAGAGTCTAAAAATCTATAAGCAGACATATTTAACACATTAATATTTGCAATTACATATATTTTCTTCGATTAGTGGAAATGATAAAAACAACTTTAATTTAAACAAGTATAAATTTAGTACTATAAATGTACTTTAAAAACTGGAAAAACATCGCTATTTAATTTAATATTACAAGTTTAAAGAAAATTTAAGCACGCTTGAAAAAATTCCCTGCTATTTCCCTGACATTTCCAGGTTTTTCAGTTTTTCTAGGTGAGTAGACAACCTGAATTTCTTTATTCTAACTCAAATCAATAAAAATATCATGTATGTTGATCAGAAGGGATCTAAAAAACATAAGATTCTAATGATTACCTTTTATTTAAATATAATATTTTACCTTCATCAAGTTCGTTCAACCGCACGGTCGCTTCCCAAGCGTATTAATATTTAAAATAATTAAATTTATTTGGAATTAAAAAAAACTGTTAAAGTTTACATGCTATTTAGCGAAAGTTTATCCTACGATTGAATAAAAGCTGTCTTCTGCTACGTCCTTAGCAGTAATGGGAAAACGACCAAGTATAGGTGAATTCGAGCTATAAATCAGGATACCAGATTTAAAACAACTTTTCGCTTACTTCATCATTATTTTTAAAATAATGAGACCTATCGCGGACGAATTGAAACATATTTTTCGCGAATGAAAATAAAGAATTCGACACAACAACCATCGTTTGTTTTCGAACAAAAAGAAAAATAGGAATGGAATTAATTTTGAGGTTGAAGCATTAACAGGATTTCTCATATGGGAGCTTCCATAAAGGATGTTACAGTTTTTTGGCGAATTTTCTACCCCCCCCCCCCCTATTGTCACATTTTTTCAATGGGGTTCAATGTCCTCTGCCATAGACTGTCACAGTTCCGCTACCCCCCCCCCCTTAAACCTGTGACATCCTTTATGGAAGCTCCCTATGATAAATAAGTTGCATCTTTAATTTATTTCAGCATAAAATTAAGTTTAAATATTATTAATTAAAAATCAATAACGATGTAAAAGCATATTTCAAATTTTTATTTAAAAAATGGTTTCATGAATAAAATGTCAGGACGTAAATTCCTACCTCACGACTTGTGAACTATGGTTAAGATCATAGTGAATACGGCGACTTTTCGACTAGTGTCAAGTGCTTTATTCTCAGTGACAAAATGGATATTGTGCTACAAGTGCGGAGAATAGGCAGTTCCACACGAGGGTGAAGTTTTCTGTATGAACCAAAGGCGAATCGAAGGGGAGTTTTAGGCGATTCGTAGGCGAGTTGGAGGCGAGCTGTAAACAAGCCGAAGACGAGCCGGAAACGAGCCAAAGATGAGCCGATGGCAAATACTGTAAGCTTCATAAGAGTTGCAACTGTCTACTTTCAGCAACTGTTGCACTTTCGATTTGAGAATCAATAAAAAAAAAATTTCGGAAATTTATGGTAATTTTTAGAAATTTATTGTAAAATTACCCAAAATTACCAACAATTTCCTGAAATTTTCAGTGAATTTGTGAATTTCGAATATCAAAGAAAAATCACATATAAACAGAATAAACCATTTTTAATTCATAAATAGGTACTGGTGGGTCATAAAATTTGTATCAATAGGTCAATCGATGCGACCCAAGGAGGCGAACAAATACACTGAATATAATAGTGTCGTATTTTGAATATCAAAAAAGTTTTTCTTATATAAACAAAATGAACCATTTTTTGAAACTACATAAATCGGTACTGGTAGGTCATAAAAGTTTCAACAACAGGTCGATCGATGCGTCTCAGAGATGCGAACAAATTCGCTGGATATCGTATTCTTGTATTTTGAACATCAAAAAAGTTTTTCTGATATAAACAAGATAAAATTTGTCTTTTTAAATCTCTAAACGCAAGAAAAAACTATTTCTAAGTTGTCGATCTAGCTCAAAATCCTATCAGACCTGGATGTCAATCGGAGCTACACTTTATCCAAATTTCATGATCGCAGATCTTTTACTTTTTGAGATACGGTCAACAGAAAAAAGTTACACACACACATACAAACACATGGACATTTTTTTTAATTTTAATTTTCGAGCTCCTGGGGTCGAATCATATCAAAATATGTCAGAAAAGTATATTTGAAAATTTAGTTAATTACAAACCTCCTGCTATGAGGACGCAATTATAATTCTTTGCCGAAATTGCATGTCCAACCTAAAATTATAATTCTGATTAGGAACAGCGAATTTGGTAAAATAAGTCTAAATTAAAAACAGTTACGGGAATTCCCTATTCCAAATTAAAAATTATAATTCTTCATGAAAATTCCAATTTTCAAAGTGTAAATTATAATTTTATTATACAATTCACTGTTGCAACTCAGAATTAGAGTAATAAAATATATGAAACCTTTTTTAATTTGCATATTTGTAGTAGATAAAGCATACTCTTAAATACATTCGTATTATCACTATCGATTAATTAAAGAAATTGGTAATCTTAAAAACAAAATTCATTATTTTTAAATTTGTGACAATACATTATTCTGAGATTAGTGAAAATGATAAAAAGAAGTACCACACTAAACAAGTCACTGACTTTCCCTAGCTAATAAAATTGTGACACCTGCAGGTTGTCCAGATGAGTAGACAGCCTGTTTTTAATGTATTTTTAGGGTGAAAATCATAATAATAATAATAATAATAATCAAACTAATAACTAATAGTAGCGTAGGGATGTGGCGACCCTATCGCCCAAGAGCCACGGCTCTTGCAGTCAGCCAATGCAATTAATTATGCGGTTACGTCACCAGTATCACGCAGTGCCACCCACGATAGGCTTCTCTCGGATGCAGGCCATGGTTCAGTTGGGAGTGGCAATAGGACCGAACCGAGGCGACGACCAGGCAATGGACCCGGACAAACGCGAGAACTCATAATAATATGTTATTATTATTTATTTTTATTATTGTATTATATCTTATTATATTATATATTACTAAAAGCGACGAAGACGCGTTGCATTTTACAGGCGCATAAACGCCTCATTAATAATTACAACAACAAAAAACAAGAACATTTTTCGAAAAAATCGCTTCGCTCCTGCGAGGAAAATTCCCTTTAGATTATGTGGTCCAAATATTGCATTAAACAATGCATCCACACAGTCGTATTATGTATGTGGCTAAACCCCGGTCGTTTTAATCTCCTTAAGGTGCTTCAAACTAGTCGGTTTTTAGAATAATACAAAATACGCCTACAAGGATGAATTATTTGGTGTAATATTTTTACCACATAATCGGAAGGCTTATGCATGTGCATGACTAGAGCCTATTTTTTGAAAAATGGTCTCGCTGTTATTATTATTTTTTTTTTTTGTTAATTGAAACGCACTCTGAAACGGTGAGCGCCTGTTTTCGGTTCACCATGGGTACACTCTTAGTGGCGCGTTGCCCGTTTTCAGGCGCAGAAAATTCAGCATATTTCCAAATAACGAAAAAAAAGCAACAAGAAGACAATTTTTCGAAAAAAGGGCTCTACTCGTACATGTGTACAAGCCATTAGATTATGTAGTAAAAATATTACATCAATCAATTCATCCTTGTAGCTGTATTTTGTATTATTCTAAAAACCAACTCGTTTGAAGCACCTTAAGGGAAGAAGAATTTTTCCCTGTACTCTGTTCCTTCTTTTTTTCCTGTCCCGGAAATCACACTATTTAAATTCTTTCCATGTTTCTTCTTTTCTAGTCATTAACCTAATTACGAGGATCACAGTCCTTCCCTTTTTTACCTAATCCCCTTTTTCCCCTTAAATTCGAAAAATCCCCTGAAACATATAAAGTGCGCATTTTGACCCAATTTAAAACTTTCACCCGTTTTTACAATGTTTTGTTTCATTTTTTTAAGATTCATAAACAGAAATTCAAGACAGTGGAAAACAAGACGTTTTGAAAGAGATTCTTTTTTTTATTTTACCATTTTTAAATATTTCATGAATGATTTATATTTCCCAATTTTGTAGATTTAAAGGACTAAACACAAAAGATGAATACATTTTGTAGTTGGAAATCAAAAACAGGGCAAAACGCTCTAAAAACAGCAGAAATAAAGGATTTTTCAGAAAAATAGGGAAATAAATTATTTTAAATAAATATTATGTAGGTATTAATATTACATTCAAAATTAAATGCTTCAAATGACTAATATTTTAAGTAAAAATATTGCATTTTCCACAAAATAGATGAATTTTTAACCAAAAAGTTCAATTGTAAACCAAAAAGATGAATTTCCAACCACGAAAATTAATTTTCTACTAAAAAAAGAAGAATTTTCAATCAAAGACATAAATTTTCAAACTAAAATTATGAATCTGTTCATTCAAACAGTTGCATTTTGAACCAAAAAGGATGAAATTTCCAACAAAAGAGATAATTTTTTAACCAAAAAGGTGAATTTTTAACCAAGAAGATTAATTTTCTACCACAAAAGATGAATTTTCAACAAAATACATGAATTTTTTTTAAAATAGTTGAATTTTTAACCAAGATATAATTAGTTTTCTAACAAAGAAAAATGATTTCTTTAATAAATTACATACATTTTCAAATAAATAGTTTGTTGAATTTTAATGCCACAAAGACGAATTTTCGATAATACAGTTAAATTTTAATCAAAGAATTTAACTTGCAAACAAAAAAAGTTAATTTGCAACCAATCAATTGAATTTTCAGTTTAAAAAATTTGTTTTTAATAACAAAAAAGAAATTTTCAACTAAATGTATGAATCTTCATACAAAAAAAATGAAATTTTTAGAAATTAGTTAAACTTTAAACCAAGGAGTTGAATTTTCAATCTGAACAGATGAATTTTCAACAAAATACTTGATTTTTAACAACAACAAAAATATGAGAATTCTACAGAAAGAGATGAATTGTGGAACAAAAAAGATGAATGTTTAACAAAATAATCGAATTTTCAATTAAAAAAAAATGTTTTGGTCAACAACAGTAAAATTTCAATCAAATTGTTAAATTTTCAAGTCAAAAATAAGATTTTTCAATAAAACAGTTGATTTTTTGACCAAAAATCATGACTTTTTAACAAAATTATTGAATTTTTAACAAAATACTTGATTTTTAATTTAAAAATTGATTTTCTACAGACGAATTGCGAATAACGAATTATGTAAAAAAAATTCTTAAATAGTTAAACAAATAGTAATACAAATAGTAATAAACAATAGTTTAACAAATAAAAAATTCTAATTTTAAATTAAAAACATTTGAATTAGACCAAAAAGGATGAATTTCCAAGAAAATAGGTAAATCTTTAACAAAAACAAATTAATTTTCAACCAAAAAGTTGAATTTTTTACTAAAAAGATGAGCCATCTACAAAATGAATGAATAAATTTTCAACCAAACAGTTAAATTTTTAACGAAAAAGATTCATTTTTACACGGAATATTAATTTTCTATCAAAAAAATATGAATTCTTAACAAAATACATACACTTTTAACCACATGGTGAATTTTCAACAAAATGCATTAATTTTAACCAAAAAGTCGAATTTTCAACTAAGTAGTTGAATTTTAAACTTAAAAAGATCAATATTCAACAAAAAATGGAACAGTTAAATTTTCATTGAGGAGCATTATTTTTCAATAAAAAAAAACGGATTTTCTACAAAATAGTTGAATTTTCAACAAAAAAGTTAATTTTCAACAACAACAAAATTTGTTTATAAAAAAATAAAAATAATTGAAAACAAATTGTTGCATTTCCTAGCCAGAAAGATGAATTTTATACCAGAAAATTATCATTTGATAGAATTAATTTTCAGTAAAAAAACTGATTTTCTACAAAACAGTTTAAATTTCTATCAAATAGTTGAATTTTCTATCAAATTTTCGAATTTTCTACAAAATAGTTGAATTTTCAACCCAAGAATATAAATTATCGACAAAAAAGTTAAATTTTCAATCAATCAGTTCACTTTTCAACAAAATAGTGCAATTTTCAGTAAAAAAAAATAATTTTTAACAACAAAAAAATTTGAATTTTTAACTAAAATTATGAATGCTCAACCAAAATATGAACGTGTATTTTTAACGAAGAAATTGATCTTCTTCGAAAAAAAAGCGAATTTGTAAAAAATACATGAAATTTTTAACCAAATAGTTCAATTTTCTGAACAGATTAATTTCTAACGAGAGAGTTGCCTTCAAAAAAAAAAGAATAAACTTATACAGAAAGAGCTGAATTTTCAACAACACCAAAATTTGTAGTAAGAAAAAAAATTGAAATTAAATTGTTGAATTCGCAAGCCAAAAAGACGAATTTTCAACAAGCAGTTGAATATTCAACTAAAAATGATGACTTTTTAGCAAAATTGTTGAATTTTTAACAAATTAATTTAATTTTGAACCAAATAATAAGATTTTTGACCAAAAAATATGAATTCTTAACCAAAAATTTAATATTAGGCTTTTCAACCGAAAAGAATGAACTTTCAACCAAAAATAGTTAGATTTTATTATTGGGTTCTATTAAGTCGGTTCGCATTTAAGTGGAAAACCGGGAAGAAAATTTTAGTGACACTATTTTTTCAAAATTGTGACGCTCTTTAGACTATTTTTTAATCTCTGAAGTGACTCCGAGGCCTCTGTACCAGGAATCAGCCCCCCTCCACTACTATTTAATGTTACGTAATTTGTTAACGCTTCCTAATTAAAATCAATATATAAGAATTCCGGACAGGTACCTGTATTTCCGGAGGAAAATTGATGGATTAACATATTTATTAATGATTTGTGAAATATAAACATCAAAAGGCAATAGTTCCCACTATTTATATGAAGCAATTATATAAACAAATTATCATTTCACAGAATTCGAATTGGCATTTGTAGAAAGGAAGTCATGACCACACGCAGAAAAATGGATGTTCAAACGTAGATGTTTAAAGTATAAGATAGTATCGCGAAACATACAGATATTAACGCGTAATATCTGCGATTCTTTCGAGATGTTTCGCGTAAAAATATTTATATTTTAAACTAAATCTTCCAAGATGTTAGAGTGAAACGTCCAAGATGTTAAAGTCGTTGTCCGAGTGCAGGAAAACGCCATACCTCTATAGGCCACTTGATGAAGCTTATAGTCAACTTCGTGAACAATGCTATCGACATCTGCCGTTCACTTAATGAAGCTTATATAGACAATGTCTTGTGTAGTATGTAAACTTGTGGAAAAATGATTATTAAATTTTTGGTCACAGGATACTGATGATAATGTTGTAAATTGTTTGGACAGAGTAATTTGATTGATCAAAGTGTTGTTTCCATTAGATATGTTAACCCTAGATATCTAGACGTTAAGTATGAACATCCATTTTTCTGCCCTGTAGATGAAAGTTTCACCCCTTGTAGTTCGGGAAGGGCTGTTAGTAAATGTCCATAAATTGGTGGGTGATCCACTTTCATAAAGGAATACAAACTCAGAAAATGTAAAGGCAATCGGCCAACATGACTTCTAAAATTGGGACAGTTCAAAAACAGTGCCCCATAGGAAATAATCTGATAAGAAAATAATTAGAGTAGTTGTAATTCGCCAATTTCTCTTTTGACATTTTTCAAAACTGCTGCCAAATCTCTTATACAATCCTACCATATGCAAATCTTGACCTGTTCCTGGAGGAGAAACAGGTTTGTAACACTGAAAACGATAAGTTCTGAGGGCGAGGAAAATTTGTTTGCTACTTCCGAGAAGGCTCATTAACATCGGCGTGCTGTTGACGGACAATCTTTCTGCCTATCTTCGCTGAAAAGTTTCTGAGGATCGATAGAGTAAGAGCCAAGTAAAAGTATAAAGTTGAGGTAATAGTAATGAGCATACCAGTTGCCCAGTGAAGAACACTGTGGCTCTCCAGGTCTTTGGCATTGACATCAGCACCATTTGCTAAGAGGATGGCTACCAATTGCGTGTCACCGGCAATTACAGCCAGATGTAAGGGCGTATGTCCTTCAGCATCAGGTTGGTTAACCAGTTCCGGTGCCGCCGATGCAACGGCACCGCCAGTTCCGGCGTCCATGCAGTAGTGAAGAGCACTTCTTAGGGTACGATCTCGATATCCGATGGTGTCACTCTGATCTTTCAGGAGTTTTAACACCCTTGGCCTGTCCCCTTGTTGGCAAGCATGCATAAGAGGCGTCGCCCCTATATGCAGAACTCTGAAAATGGTTGGAAAACAAATCTTTCATTAACAGGGTTTGCAGTTTTTTTTTCAATTTCAAATTCAAAACAAATAATCAGATACATCACCAGTTAGTTTTCAATCTTCTTAAATAAATCAAACTTTGTTTTCTCGAATCAAAACTTCAAAACTGAAAGGAAGAAGCTAGAAAAGAAAGAGTTCAAAAAAATTAACTTGTTCGACCTCTCTATAGATCCTACTGATAAAAGTCTCCACTCACCCAAAGAAAATGTGACCGTCCGCGAAAAAAGGGACCTAATGCGGAAAAAATCGATTTTCATTTTCTTACACCAATCGATAATTTCTGAGATACTCTTTCATGTCTAATAATCAGAATTTTTTAAAGTTAATTACTTTTTTGTTATTAAGCTACAAACATAGGCATGATAAGCGTACGCGGAGACCGCACGAGAGGCCTACGAAAGCCAGCCCCACCACTTACCACGCCAGCTGTACGCGACGTGTCCGTGATATCCACTGGCTCGTGCCTAAAAGTGTAGTGGTAAGTGGAGGGGGTGCTTTTCGTAGACGCATCCCCACTACTCAAATGCTGGCTT
>JAABKJ010011134.1:0-10813 GCA_011634705.1 Andricus grossulariae
ATTCCAGAAAGATTTCACAAAGATTTCCAAAGCTTTCAGAAGGGTTTCACAAAGATTTCACAAAGATTTCAAAGGTTTACCAAAGATTTCTGATAAATGAAAAATATATCACAATGACTTTAATAATTTCCCAAAGATTTCTAAGATTTCGAAAAGATTACAGATATTTTGCAAAGATTCCAAAGATTTCAGAAAGATTTCACAAAGATTTCCAAAGTTTTCAGAAAGGTTTTACAAAGATTTCACAAACATTTCAATGATTTCCAAAAGACTTAACAAAGATTTCAGATATTTCACAAAGATTCCAGAGATTCCAGAAAGATTTCACAAAGATTTCCAAAGCTTTCAGAAGGGTTTCACAAAGATTTCACAAAGATTTCAAAGGTTGACCAAAGATTTCAGATAGATTAAAAATATATCACAATGACTTTAATAATTTCCCAAATATTTCTAAGATTTCACAAAGATTTCAGATATTTTGCAAAGATTCCAAAGATTTCAGAAAGATTTCACAAAGATTTCAAAAGTTTTCAGAAAGGTTTCATAAAGATTTCACAAAGACTTCAACGATTTCCAAAATATTTAACAAAGATTTCAGATATTTTACAAAGATTTCAGAAAGGTTTCAGAAAGATTTCCAAAGCTTTTAGAAAGGTTTCACAAAGGTTTCAAAAAGATTTCAAAGGTTTAGCAAAGATTTCAGATAGATTAAAAATATATCACAATGATTTTAATGATTTTCCAAAGATTTCAGATATTCCTAAAGATTCCAGAAATATTTCAGAAAGATTGCACAAAGATTTCCAATGCTTTCAGAAAGGTTTCACAAAGATTTCACAAAGATCTCATTGAATTTCCGAGGATTTCAATGAATTCCTAAAGATTTCAATAATTTTTACAAATATTACCAAAAATTTTAAAAATGTCGCAAAGATTTCCAAAGATTACACAAGGATTTTAATGATTTCCCAAAGATTTCACAAAGATTTCAATTATTTCACAAATATTTCAAAGATAGCACAAAGATTTCAATGAATTTCCAAAGATTTCGACAATTTCACAAATATTGCCAAATATTTCGCAAATATTTCCGAAGATTTTACGAAGATTTGAATGATTTCCTAAAGGTTTAAAAAGTTTCACAGAAATTTCCGTTAGATTTCAAATACTGCACAAAGATTTTAATGATTTCCAAAAGATTTCACAAAGATTTTAAAGGTTTAGCAAAGACTTCAGATAGATTAAAAATATTTAACAAAGATTTTAATGATTTTCCTGAAGATTTCTAAGATTTCACAAAGATTTCAGATATTTCGCAAAGATTCCAAAGATTTCAGAAATATTTCATAAAGATTTCACAAAGATTTCTAAAGGTTTCACAAATATTTCACAAAGATTTCAATGAATTCCAAAAGATGTCAATAATTTCACAAATATTACCAGTTATTTTAAATATTTCGCAAAGAGTTCAATTATTTCTTAAAGATTTCACAAAGATTTCAATAATTTCACAAATTTTATAAACATTTCGCAAAAATTTCCAAAGATTTCAGAAAGTTTTCACAAAAATGTCAGTGATTTCCCAAATATTTCACAAAGATTTCAGTGATTTCCAAAAGATTTCAGTGATTTCCTAAAGATTTTAAAGATTTCACGAAGGTTTCGAATATTTCACAAATATTTCAGATAGATTTCAAAGACTGCACAAAGATATAAATAGTTTCCTAATGATTTTAATACATTCACAAATATTAACAAATATTGCAAAAATATTTCTAATATTTCGCAAGATTTTCAAAGATATCAATTATTTCCCAACGTTTTCCAAGATTTCAAATATTTTACAAAGATTTCAGGTAGAGTTTTGGAAAAATTCATTTTTTTAAATTGATTTTGGGATACTTACTTCTTTTCAAAGTCAATTCTCTTACCGAATTCGCGTTTCTTTAAGTTTATGTTTTTAAATATTATTTCTTAAAATTTATTTTCCTTGTACTTACCCAAAACTTCTATGCATCGTAATCAATTTATGGAAAGTAAACTCACCTGAAACATAATTTAAAAAGAAAATAAAATATAATGAAAAATATGTAAAGGCCTAAAATGTTTTGAATTTTGAACTAAACAAGAAATTTTGTTGACTAAAATTAATGTTGCTACTATATTGAATTATTTTGAAATGCTTCAAATTCGAGTTCAAATTTATAACATTTCAACCCGAAATATTGCATTTTTAACTATATAAATGAATTTTTAACAAAATAGTTGAATTTTCAACCAAAAAAGATGAATTCTCCACGAAAAATGTAAATGTTAATATTTAAAAAAATTTAATTTTTACCATAAACAGTTAAATTAAATTAGAACAGATTATTTTTCAACCAAAAAGTTTCATTTTTGAACAAAAAATATAAATTCTCAACAACAAGTGTAAGTGTTCATATCTCAAAAAAAAAAAAATATTTTTTTTTTTAAATGCAAATCAGTTGTATTAAAACAAAAAATCGAATTTTCGACAAAATGGTTGAATCCTCAACCAAGACAAACAAGATTTTTCAGTCAATAAAGAAAAAGAAATCAACTAAATTATTGAATTTTTAAGCCAAAAAGACGAATTTTTTACGAAGCAGTTCATTTTTCAAATCTTTTTCAAATCAAATGATTTTTTAACAAGGAACTTAATTTTTATTCGAAGACTAGAGTTTCCTACAAAAAAATTCAATTTTTAATAAAAAAGATACATTTTAAATCCAGAAGATTAATTTTCTAACAAAAAAGAAAAATTATCAACAAAATACATGGCCTTTTTAACAAAAAATTGAATCCTAAACCAAAAAAGATTATATAATTCAACCAAACAGTTGCATTTTAACCAAAGAAAAAAGATAAAATTTTTAACAGAACAGAAGAATTTTTAAACCAAAAATACGAATTTTCAAGAAAAGAGTTACATTTTCAACCAAAAAAGGGTAATAATAAATTTCCATCAAATAATAAGAATTTTTTAATCAAACGGAAGAAGTTTCAACAAAAAAGTTGACACCATGAAATATTTTTTATTCAGGATAGAAAAAAACATCTACCAAGCAGGTGGATTTTTCACGCAAAAGACAAATTTTCTACAATGCAGTTCAGATAGTTAAATTCCGAACCAAAAAAAATTGTTCTCACACCAAAATGGTAATTAATTATTAATTAATGAATTTTTAAAACTTGAAATTTAAAAAATTATTGATTTTTCAACTCAAAAAGACGAATTTTCAACAAAACAGTGGAATTTCCAACCAAGAAGAATTACTTTTTAACAAAGTTGTTGTATTTAAAAAAAAAAAATTTAGTAAAAAAAGGTGAACCCTTGGTCGACGTAGACGTTTCAATAAAAAATAATAAACTTCCCACCAGAAATAGTTATACTAAAATTTAAGAATTTAAAATTAGATTAAAATCAAATTCATAATCCTATTTAAAATCCAATACTCAAGTTATTGTATAGAATTCCTAAAAATAAAACCATAAATCCAAAGAACAAATTTGGACAACCACCATAAAATGGTCATATCGTAAATTAATTTTTTTTGGACAAAAATAAAAAAGAGGAAAGAAAAATGAGAAAGCAACCTACCAAATCTTCTCTTTTTTATTTCTTTCGTCTTTTTTATTTTTATTATTATCAAATTACAAAACACAAACGTTGGTAAATATTAATGTTTTTGTATTGTGATTTGATGATAATACAAATATAAAAGATAAAAGAATAAAAATTTTATTAATTTATAGACTAAAGAATATTATTTTTAATAAATCCCTTTCAGCTCTAAATTCCTGACTAATTTTTGTCTCCGAATTCACAGTAAACAATTTTTTTTTTAAATTCTCTTGAAGAAACAATCTTGGCGAACCGCGAACTGATTATTAAAAATTCGAAAGTTTATAGAATATGCCTGCAAATTACCAAGAGCATACAACATAAAAAACCTACCTCCTTTGTATGCACGTACGTCAGCGACTTAACAACTGCCAGCGGCAACATAGAAGGCACGCAATTGGTTGATTATCATTTTAACGGTCGTTAAATTAACGATTTGAATACAAAATAAAGTGAATTTTTTCGTTTATCGTAAAGCCATGTAACAAGTGGTAACAATATCGACGCTACAGGGAAATCGCGGATAAATTTGCAGAGATTCAAAGGATCAAAAACACAAAATGTCCTGTTTTTTAATATAATAACTTCATGCTGTTATTTTCAATGTAAAACCAATGAATCTGGGTTCCCACCAGTGAGATCATTTTAGTATCACTCGAAAAAAAATGTTTTGAGTCTTATTCTAATACCTGAAACTGTTTATACATTGATGCGCGAGTGACCGCGGTATGGTAATGGTAGCATCAATCACTTGATTCTCGTATTATACCTTCTTGCAAGGAATACTAAATTTCTTACTCTTTCAGTGATTTTTTCATGAAATTTTGGTTCTTGAATTATTTCTCTAGATGATGCACTTTTTTGCCCGAAATTCGATTTTTTAGCAGCTCAGTCGACCGGGAGTCCATTGTGTAGGGGAAAGCTAGATTTCTTAAATATGAACATATAGAAAAGGGTAAGACGGAACTTTTTTATATCAGCAGTTTTTTTGTCCGATGCATATTTTTAATAGTAAAAATTAAAAAGTGAAAAGAAAGCACGCGACGCCGTCTACGATTGCAAGCGCTTCTCAACGTTCGCTTGTACTCTCGCCGGTACTCGCCTATGAAGAACGCGACCTTTCAATAATAATTAAATATTTTAAAACCTGTCTCTTTCTTTTTTTGTTTCTTTGTTTACAGTGAATTAGGATTTGGTTAAAAAGCAGAACATTTTTTCCTTCGCAATTTTTTTTACCGTTTACTTTGTTTTCTTCTTTACACAGAACAATTGTCAACAGATTTTGATGTTTGAGGTTTAGAGATGACCAAAGGTCTTCCAGCTATAATAAGTAACTTAGAATATTTTATTTCGACCTAATCTTTCGATTAGCTTCGATCTGATAAATCAGAATGCGACCTGCACATTCCAAAAAAAATTGAGACACTGAGGCCTTTTTATAGTGAAAATTTCAAAACAAAAGCACTAGACAGTTTGTTTACATTCGTTATTACTGCAAAGAAGAAAACAAAGTAAAGGGTGAACAAAATTACGAAGGAAACATTTTTCTGCTTTTTAATTAAATGATACTTCACTGAGAACAAAAGAAAGTCAAAAACATATAGAGCAGACGATTTTCTATCAACTGGGAGCAAGAGGCAGGTTTTAAAATATTTAATTATTATTGAAAAGTCGCGTCGTTTATAGGCGAGTACTGGCGAGAGTATAAGCAAACGTTGAGAAGCGCTTGCAATCGTATACGGCGTCGCGTGCTTTCTTACTCTAAAGTTTCCTAGATACTTTAAAAATTCAAATCTTTGATTAAAAATTCGTTTACTTTGTTATAAATTCATCTATTTTTATAGAAAATTCATCTTATTGGTTGAAAATTTATCTCTTTGATTGAAAATTAGTTTTATCTTAGTAAGAATTAATTTTTTAAACTAAAAATGTAACTGTTCCATTTTTTGTCGAAAACTTATCATTTTTTATAGAAATTTATTGTTCTTAGTTGAAAATTATACTATGTGATTGAAAATTTACTTTAATTTTATTGAAAATTAATTTTATTGAAAATTAATTTTTTTACTGAAAATTTAACTATTCTATTTTTAGTTGCAGATTTATCTGTTTTAAGTGAAAATTCTACTCTTAGTTGAAAATCCGTCCTTTTTCTAGAAGAGTTCTCTCATTAGTTGAAACGTCATCTTTTTGGTTGAAAATTTAACTATTTTGTTGAAAATTTCTTTTTCGGTTGAAAATTTATTTTACTAACTGAAAATTTAACTATTTTATTTTTGGTATAAAATTGATCTTTTTATTCGAAAATTCACGAATTTGGTTGAAAATTAAATTTTTTTATTTGAAGAATCATCATTTTAGTTAAAAATTCACTTTTCATATTTTCAGATGAAAATTAATTAATTTGACTGAAAACTCGTTTTTTTGTTTAAAATTCACTTTTATAACTGCAAATTGAACTATTATATTCTTGGTTTGTAAATTTATCCTTTTTACTTGGAAATTTATTAATTTATAATACAGTATTATGAAAATATAATTAAGATATTATTTATTTAATAAAAAAGTAAATAATTAATTAGGAAAATGAAACTCTATTATTTGAATATTCGAAAACAATTATCGTTAGTTTTACAGAGAGTTTAAATATTGTTTGAGTTGAAAATTTAACTATTTGGTAGAAATTTCAAGTATTTTGTTGAAAAGTCGTCTTTGTGGGTAGTAAATTATTCTTGTTTGTTGAAAGTTCAACTTTTTGGTTGATAATTCATCTATCTTTTTAAAAATTTATATATTTCGTTAAAAAGTCGTCTTTCTGAGTAAAAAATTATTCTTAGTTGATAAAAGTTCAACTTGTTGGTTGATAATTCAACCATCTTGTTAAAAAAATTGTTTTATTGAAAATGATCTTTTTTGTTGAAAATTTATTTTTTATTTTTCAAGAGTAACTTCCCAGTGATTAGGTGCCTCTATTTAACAAATTTTTACAAAATTGCGTTGGTCTATCATTGAACGATGTTGGCATGAATTTTGTGACGTGCTTCTTTTTAATTGGATCATATCTAATCCAGTCCACTAACTGGAATGGTCGAACAAGGTTTAGATTCATTGTGTTGGATCTGAAAAAACTCCAAAATTTCAATAAATTCTGCTATACGATTAAATATTCTTTTTCATGAATAAAAAAATTATTTCTCTATCAACGACCAAAAAACCGAAGAATAAATATCATGAACGGAGTTTTTTGGTACGTGGAACAACGAATTAAAATGTGAGGTTATAGTACAAAAAAGTTGCAGCATTAAGTCTATACGTACTTTATAGCATACTAAAAAGAAGAGTGGGATCTTTTTGTACAATTGGTCCCAATTCTGGTTCCCAATTCTCCATCTATTAAACACTTTCACGCAAAGACGAACAATAAATGATCTTCAAATTGTCAATGCTTTCTCGACGTTCACTGTCGGAAATCTTAGAGAGCTACAGTGAATAATTCTAGTTTTATATGAACACCTCACCCTGGTCTAAAAACTTTGCGTAAATGATGAACGAGGTGGATTGAGTCACTCTTCAAAGTTGTCTTCCTTCCGTCAGTTCGTTGCCAAATAATCGAATGGAAGACTAATCGAATACATTCGAGATTAGCGCGGCAAATTCAAATCTAAATAAGTATGAACTCTGAACATATTTTTTTTAACCTACAATAATTAATGCTAACTTGATAATTTTATATTCAATAACTAATTGAATGCGTCCCTAAACATACATTTTTAGAAATTTTGTTCAAATGAAATGAAGCTTTTTTTATTTTTTTGTTTTTTTTTTTATATTCTTTGCATACGAGAAGTTAGATTTAACTAATTTAGCTTTAGGTCAGTCACTGAAATAAAAATTAGTTGAATATTCGCTAATAAAGAGAGGGAATAATTTTAAATTTATTTTATTTATAATTTTCAACCCGATCGGGGCCACGTCGGGAATCGGGGTCAAATTGAGTAATTTGTCCATGGGTTTCAGTGAAAGATTCATCATTCTAGTTTAAAATACGTTATTTCTTTCTGGAAAATTAATTTATTAACTGAAAATTTAGCTATTCCCTTTTTCGTTGAAAACTGATATTTTCTAATTCAAAATCCAATTATTTGGTTGAGAATGCATGTATTTTGTTGAAAAATCGTCTTTTTTGGTAGAAATTTATTCTTTTTGGTCCTAAATTCAACTATTTGGTTGAAAATCCACCTATATTTTTTAAAATGGAATATTTGTACTATGAACTTTAGGAATTTGAAACGGTTCAAATTAAATTTAATACGGGACCCATATTAATTTGACCTAAACATGCACTGAGTTTTAAGTATAGTAAGATAGAATGGAAATTTCTTGGAATTGTTATTAAAATTCATAGATAAATGTATTTTAATAAAATGCTCTTTATTGTGAAATAAGTTTTTGAATTTACTTGAAACTACCGTTTAAAATAGTAACCAGCAATACATTTACAAATTCATTTAGTAGTAGCATTACCAATTCCTTTAGTAGATATAGTTACTAATTCATTTAGTCAGTTATTCTTACTCATTCAAATAGTAGATTTTCACTAATTACTAGTAAACGAATCTGCAATATTTGAATTAGTAGAAAACTACTACCAACTAGTAGTTTTCTACTCATTCAGATTTAGAGAGTATAACATGTTCAACGTCCACAATTTTTTTGACATTTTTTAAAATATCTACTCTATCCATTTTTGCAGATACTGACTCCCAGTTTTTCATAATTTCAAAATAAATTAAAAACCTTTCGCATCGCATGCATTAGAGGTAGAGCGACCCCGTTGCTGTCTCCATATTGCCTATCACGTGACACTGTGACGTCATGATTTCAGATCCCAATTTGGATCCTAAGATGACCCTCTATTCAGGTGCTGTTAAATTATCAAAAAAACTTAATGAAAAGGAGCGATAATTCCAGCAGGAATGTCGTGGAGAGCAATCTCGCGAAGCCGAATTGATACCACACGTTTCAGAGGTCAGGGCGGTTTAGCCCTAAATTCCATGGAGGGTAACGATTCAAACTCGAATTCATTGTGGGTGTGATAATGGGGATTTTGCGTTCCAGGTGAAGTTGGTTTGTCTGAGGCGAACGAACTAGTGAAGTCATTACATGGCGATCAGTGGACTATCCATCTTATCGGTATTCAGATTGTGTCTTCTGACTCTTGGGGGATGAAAGGGGCTGGAAAATGGTCGAATCCTGAATCAGGAGGGTGAGGGACTGGAGAAACAGCCTCAGGGAAGACGGGAATGAGGGAAGGAGAAACATCCAAAGTGTGGGTGGAGTTACTGTGAAATAAGGGAAAGGGGGAAAGGGAAAAGAGGGAAAGTGGGAAGGGGTAGGGAAATCAAGAGAGGTGGGGATTTAGACGAGATATTTTCGCAGTCCATTTGTTTTGATCGGATTTCCAACTGTCTCTCGTAATCCCGTGCCTGTAAGCCCCCGCAGGCGTCGTCAGCCAGCAATGAAAACCCTAACGTCTATATCCTCGTCTGTTCCTCAGCCTGGCTCCCTCTGGTTCGATGCAATTCTCTCATTCTCAACTACTCCCTTTTCGTAGCTGGTCTCATTAAATTATGTGTCTATTGGCCTGAAGCACGTCAAAAGTATCTTCTGATGCTGTGAAAATCTGGAAAAGCTTCACAGAAAAAGCTAGGGTTTCTATTAGAACCAATTTTTGGTTCCAAAGTGACTGGAAGAAAAAGGAACCTCTTTTGCTGAAAAGAATCCCAAATTGATAAATGGTTTCTAAATGAACCCAAATCATGGATTGAAACGGTTCACTGTTAGAAATGTTTGCAATTTGAGTATATATGGGCATATTAAATTTCCCATATGTTTACTAAATTCATTACACTTTGTAATTTTAGTGTACTTACGTATACTAAATTTCTTTTATGAAGTTATATGTATACTAAATTTATCATGTTTACAGTAAGTTTTTTTCATGCATATGATTTTCATAGTTTCTGTATTCTAAAATACGTATACGTGTTTACGATACTAGTAGTCTTGCGCGCGCCAAGGCGCACGCCTATTAATTTTTCTTATGAAAAAGTATAAACCAAATACTTTTTTTTCTGTGTTATTTATATTTAATTGCTGTTACAAAAGATTTGTATCAAATAATTAGAAGGCACCACAGGATGATGTACGTAGCATAAATTCAGTATACGCGTTCCGTTACGGTTGGGTTCTGTCTTCATCATCTGTAAACAATATCAGATGAAAATTAAATTAAAGAACAAAGTTTTAATTTTCAAATAATCATATGGTCAAGCTACATTTACGTTAATAAATTGGACAGACCTTTTAAAGAGTATACTTCGCATATCCTCCCAGAAAGAAGCGTATAAACACGTATATGAATTTTAGTATACAGAAACTATGAAAATCATATGCGTGAAAAAAACTTACTGTACACTTGATAAATTTAGTATACATATAACTTCATTCAAGAAATTTAGTATGCGTAAGTACACTAAAATTACAAAGTGTAATGAATTTAGTAAGCACACTGTTAGAAATTTCTATAGCGATTTTGCTATAAATGTAATGGAAGCAATATGCATATATACGTGTAGTAAATTCAATATACCATCATCTTGTAAAATTAATATACATGTTTAGTAAAACACAGTGCGTGAAAGTTGACAGTTTTTTGATGCGCCCAAATCTGGTCAAATATTTGAAACTAATGTAATAACCTAAAATTCATCGATTAAATTCTTATTTATAACCACAGTGCAAGGTACGGGTGGACTTTTCTTCAAAATTCACTGTCAATGTCAAAATTTTAACGTGAGTACCGCTGCTTTAAGGTTAGGTGTCTTAATAATTCGCTTAATTGAACTTTTCAACTTAAATCCCAGTATGATTTATATGTTTAAGTAGAAAAAAATATTATGCTTCATCGTTTATAGAATTGAAAATTACTGTCATAATTATTTTTAATTTGTGGAAAGAGAAATTACCTGACTTTTCTAAAAGTTGATCAATATACATGTATATGAAATTTAATACACAACCTCTTAACTAATATTTCATAGACCGAGTTTTTAGATTTAATATACAAATGTATAGTAAATCTATATTAAAATTGCAAACATTTTT
>JAABKJ010011135.1:0-10813 GCA_011634705.1 Andricus grossulariae
CTGTAGTCGAAAATTAATTTTTTTTAATGAAAATTTTCCTATTCCATTTTTGTTTTTATATTTTTCAGTCAAAAATTCTTCATTTTTGGTAGAGAAGTAATCTTCTTGGTTGAAAGTTAATTTTTGTTGTTGAAAATTCAACTACTCGGTTGAGAGTTAAATTTTTTTGTTAAAAATTAATTTTTTAATTGAAAATTCTTATATTTCTTTGAAAATGAATTTTTTTCAACTGAAAATTTACCTATTCCATTTTCTCATTAAAAATGTATTTTTTGTGTTAAAAAATTAATTTACCATTTTTGTTAGAAAATAAAATCAATGTTTTTGGTTAAAAATTAAATTTTTTGTTTGAAAATTAGATTACAGTAGTTGTAGATTTTTAATGGAAAATTCGTCTTTTTTGTGAAAAATTCAACTGCGTGGTTGAAAGTTGAAAAAAATTTGTTTATTCATTTTTGTAGTTAAATTTGCGAGATTTTATTAGAAAATTGATCTCTAGTTAAAATTTCACTTAATTTGTTTAAAATTCGTTTTTTTATTCAAAATTAATTTTATTGACTAGAAATTTAACTATTTTGTTGAAAATTAATTCTTTTTGGTTGAAAATTAAATTTATCAACTGAAAATTAAACCATTCAATTTTTGGTTGAAAATTGAGCTTTTTGGTAGAAAATTAATTTTCTTGGCTGAAAATTCATATATTTTTTTAAAAATTTAATTATTTCAGTTGAAGATTCACAATTTTAGTTTAAAATTTATCAGTTTGGTTGAAAAATTGACTTTTTTTTTTTTTTTTTTTAAATTCGTTTTCATTTTCTGTCGAAAATTAATTGTTTAAAGTGAAAATTTAACTATTGAAACAATTTATTTAAACCAAACAAAAAGAAATTTTTTTAAATAGTTGCATTTTGAAGCCAAAAAGACGAATGATCTACAAAGTAGTCGAATTTTCTACCCAAAAATATGATTTTTCAACAAAAAAGGTAATTTTCAACCAAATAGTTTAATTTTCCACCAAATTGTTGAATTTTTAAAACAAAAAGGTGAATTTTCAACTAAAATAATAAATTTTCATTAACAAAAAAAAAAGTTGTTCAACTTTCAACCAAGTAGTTGATTTTGCAACCAAAGTAGATTTAATTTTAAATAAATAATAGTTGAATCATCAACTAGAAAATATCAATTTTGAATTAAAATAATAAATTTTCATCCAAGAATGGAATAGATACATTTTCAGTTCAAAAAATTAATTCTGAATACCCCAAAAAAACGAATAATTCAACTAAAATGAAACGGATTTAAAAAAAATAGTTAAATTTTCAACCAAAGAGAATGACAAAATAGTCTAATCTTTTTATTCAAATTCATTTAAATTATTTAATTTATTATTATCATTATTATTATTATTATTTTATTTAAATCTAAGAACTTTAAAAGAATTCAAAATAATTCAAAGGCATTCAAAATAGTTCTTCTAGAGAAGTCAAAATAAGACAAAATATTTCAAAGGCATTCAAAATGATTCTTCTAAAAAATTCAAAATTATTCAAAATTATTAAAAATAATACAAATAAATTCAAAGAAATTCAAAATAGTTCAAAATAATTCTTCTGATGACTTCGAAAGAGTAAAAAAGAATACAAAAGAATTAAAAATAATTCAAAAGAATTCTTCTAAAGATTTTTAAAGAATGACAAAATAATTCTAAAGAATTCAAAATAACTTTAAAAAAATCTCCTAAATACTTCGAAAGAATTAAAGAATAGTACTAAATTATTCAAAAGAATTTAAAAAAATTCACAGGCATTAAACAGAATTGTAAAAAATTCTTGTAAGGAATTCAAAATAATTCTAAAAAGTCAAAGTAATTCAAAGGCTTTCGAAATAATTCAAAAGAATCCTCCCAAAGACTTCGAAGGAAATTAAAAGAATTAAAATAAATCCTAAAGATCTTGAAAGAATTCAAGAATAATTCTTACGAATTCACAAAAATTCGTCGGCATTCGGAATAATTAAAAATAATTTTTCCAAGGACATCAAAAGAATTAAAAATAATTCTTCTAAATAATTCTAAATTATTCAAAAGAATTCAAAGAAATTTAAAGGTATTCAAAATAATTCTGATTATTTTTTCTAAAGAATTGGAAAGAATTAAAAAGAATTCCTTTAAAGACCTTAAAAGAATGAAAAAATTATCCAAAATAATACAAAATATTCCAAAGGCATTCAAAATAATTGAAAAGAATTTCCCTTAAATTCTAAAGATCTTAAAAGCATAAAAACATAGTTCTAAAAAATTCAAAAAATTCAAAGTCATTCAAAATAATTATTATAAGGACTTCGAAAAACTTGAAAGATTTCAAAAGAATTCTTTCGTGATTTTAAATTAATTCAAAAATCATTCTGAATAATTCAAAATAATTAAAAATAATTCAAAGGCATTCAAAATAATTCTTCTAAAGTTTTTAAAAGAATTAAAAAATAATTCTAAAGAATTCTAAAGAATTCTAAATAATTCAAAATAATTTTAAAAAATTCTCCGAAAGACGTCGAAAGAATTAAAGAATGATTCTCAATTATTTAAAAGAATTTAAAACAATTCACAGGCATTAAATAGAATTCCAAAAAGTTCTTCTAAGGAATTCAATATAATTATAAAGATTCAAAGTAATTCAAAGGCTTTGCAAATAATTCAAAAGAATCCTCCCAAAGACTTCGAAAAAATTAAAATAAATTCTAAACAGCTTAAAAGAATTAAAAAATAATTCTTGCGAATTCACAAAAATTCGTAGGCATTCGGTATAATTTAAAATAATTTTTCTAAGGACTTCGAAGGAATTAAAAAGATCTCGTTTAAAGAGTATAAAAGAACTAAAAAATAATTCTAAATTATTCAAAAGAATTAAAAGAAATTTAAAGGCATTCAAAATAATTCTAAATATTTTTTCTAAAGAATTCGAAAGAATTAAAAAGAATTCTTTTAAAGACTTTAAAAGAATAAAAATAATACAAAGACATTCAAATGAATTCTTCAAAGGATTCAAAAGAATTCGAAATAATTCAAAGGCATTCAAAATAATTCAAATGAATTAGATTATTATTATTTTGTTTATTTTCTAGGATTGAAGTGGTATAAAAAATGGATTTTTCGATTTTTTTGCAGTTACTGCCTTTTTCTGTAGAACGGCAGTCATGACCTCGGACTTGCGTCCCTATCTTGTGACAGTCAGTCCACTTTGTAGAGTTGTAAAGTGCGTACAGCTAGCCGTACGTGCTTCGGAAGTACGTGCGTCAAGTAACGGTGTTTGTCGTATTTCCACCACACGCGCGCGCGTATTCCTTGCGTGTCGTGTCTGTGTGTATGTGTGAGAGAGCGTGTGTGTGTGTGTGAGAGCGTGTGTGTTTGGAGGAAACTTATTTAAACCAATCCAAATGAACGAGTAAAGGTGGTTCGGTGCGGTTCCGTTCCCCACCTACACCTGTGCCGTCCAACATTGGCGTAACTCATTTAGAACAAAAAGTCCATTTTTTTTTCTTGAAACTTTTACTTTCTTAGTTGAAAATTCAACTATTTGGTTATAAATTAATCTGTTTTAGTTGAAAATTCAACTATTTGTTTAAAAAGTCTTTAAAAGAATTCTTTTGAATTCTTTTTAATGCCTTTGAGTAATGGAGAATTTTTTTAATTCTTTAGAAGTCATTACATGAATTCTTTTTAAATCTTTTAAAGTCCTTAGAAAAATTATTTTTAATGCCTTTGCATTTTTTTTAATTCTTTAGAATTATTTTTTAATTCTTTCAGGATCATTAGAATTCTTTTGAATTCTTTGAAAACTTTACGAGAATTTTCTTGAATGCCTCTGAATTATTTTTAATTCTTTTGAATTATTTAGAATTATATAGAATTATTTTTTAATTATTTTAAGATCTTTAGAATTCTTTAGAATTCTTTGAAGACTTTAGGAGAATTTTTTTGAATGCCTCTGAATTCTTTTTAATTCTTTTTAATTCTTGCGAAGTCCTTAGAAGGATTATTTTGAATGATTTTGAATGCCTTTAATTTTTTTTAATGCTTTAGAATGTTTTTCGAAAACTTTTAAAGACTTGACATCAATTCTTTTGAATTCTTTTTAAGTCTTTAGGAGAATTCTTTTGAATGCATCTGAATGTTTTTTAATTCTTTTGAATCATTTAAAATTATTTGTAATTATTTTTTAATTCTATTAAAGACTTGGAACGAATTCTATTGAATTCTTTCCAAGTCCTTAGAAGAATTATTTTGAATGCCTTTGAATTTTTGTAATGCTTTAGAATTTTTTCGAATTCTTTTAAAGACTTGACATAAATTCTTTTGAATTCTTTTTAACTCCTTAGAAGAATTATTTTGAATTATTTTGAATGTCTTTGAATTTTGTTTTAATTCTTTAGAATTATTGTGTAATTCTTTTAAGATCATTAGAATTCTTTTGAATTCTTTGAAGGTTTTACGAGAATTTTTTTGAATGCCTCTGAATTATTTTTAATTCTTTTGAATTATTTAGAATTATTTAGAATTATTTTTTCATTCTTTTAAGATCTTTAGAATTCTTTAAAGACTTTAGGAGAATTTTTTTGAATGCCTCTGAATTCTTTTTAATTCTTTTTAATTCTTTTTAATTCTTGCGAAGTCCTTAGAAGAATTATTTTGAATGATTTTGAATGCCTTTGAATTTTTTTAATGCTTTAGAATTGTTTTCGAATTCTTTTAAAGACTTGACATAAATTCTTTTGTATTCTTTTTAATTCTTTTTAAGTCCTTAAAAGAAACATTTTGAATTATTTGGAATGCCTTTGCATTTTGTTTTAATTCTTTAGAATTACTTTTTAATTTTTTCAAGATCTTTAGAATTCTTTTTCATAATTTCGAAGTCTTTAGGAAAATTCTTTCGAATGCATCTGAATATTTTTTAATTCTTTTGAATCAATTAGAATTATTTGGAATTATTTTTTAATTCTTTTAAAGACTTCGAACGAATTCTATTGAATTCTTTCGAAGTCCTTAGAAGAATTATTTTGAATGCCTTTGGATTTTTTGAATGCTTTAGAATTGTCTTCGAATTTTTTTAAGCACTTGACATAAATTCTTTTTAATTCTTTTCAAGTCCTTAGAAGAATTATTTTGAATGCCTTTGCATCTTGTTTTAATTCTTTAGAATTATTTTTTAATTCTTTCAAGATCGTTAGAATTCTTTTCAATCATTTCAAAGTTTTTGGGAGAATTCTTTTGAATTATTTTGAATGCCTTTGTATTACTTTTAATTATTTTGAATTCTTTAGAAGACTTTAAATGAATGCTTTTTAATTGTTTTGAAGTCCTTAGAAGAATTTTTTTAATTTTGTTAAATGCTTTTGCATTTTTTTAATCCTTTAGAATTTATATTTTTATTCTTTTAAGCTCTAGAATTCTTTTGAATTGTTTCAATATCTTAAGGAGAATTCTTTTGAATTATTTTGAATGCCTTTGTATTATTTTCAATTCGGTGAATTATTTTGAATTGTTTTTAATTCTTTTGAAATCCGTAGAAATACATTTTTTAATTATTTTGAATGCCTTTTTATTTTTTTGAATTCTTTAGAATTATTTTTTAATTCAAGCTCTTTAGAATTATTTAGAATTCTTTCGAAATCTTTAAAAGAATTCGTTTGAATTCTTTCTAATGCCTTTGAATTATGTTGAATTTTTTAATTCTTCGGAAGTCATTACAGGAATTTTTTTTAACCTTTCAAAGTCCTTAGAAGAATTATTTTCAATGCCTTTGCATTTAATTCTTTTAAAGATTGCAAATGAATTCTTTGATTTCTTTTTAATTGTTTCCAAGTCCTTAGAAGAATTTTTTGAATTATTTTGAATGCCTTTGCATTTTTTTAATTCGTTAGAATTATTTTTTAATTCTTTTAAGTTGTTTAGAATTATTTTGAATTCTTTCAAAATCTTAAGGAGAATTCTTTTGAATTATTTTAAATACCTTTGTATTATTTTCAATTTTGTGAATTATTTTGAATTCTTTAGAATTATTTTTTAATTCTTTTAAGCTCTTTAGAATTATTTTGAATTCTTTCGAAATCTTTATAAGAGTTACTTTAAACTATTTTCAATGCCTTCCTATTATTTTGAATTATTTTGAATGTCTTTGATTTTTTTAAATTCTTTAGAATTGTTTTTGAATTCTTTTAAGATCTTTAGAATTTATTTGAATTCTTTTTAATTCTTTCGAAGACTTTAGGGGAATTCTTCAGAATGCCTCTGAAATATTTTTTATTATTTTTAGTCATTTAGAATTATTTTTTCATTATTTTTAAGACTTTGAACGAATTTTATTGAATTCTTCTTTCTTTCTTCTTTTAAAGACTTTCAATGAATGCTTTTTAATTGTTTTGAAGTCCTTAGAAGGATTTTTTGAATTATTTTTAATACCTTTGCATTTTTTAAATTCTTCAGGATTATTCTTTTATTCTTTCAAGCTTTTTCGAATTTTTTTGAATGCCTTTGTATTATTTTCAATTGTTTGAATTATTCTGAATTCTTTTTAATTTTCTTTTAAATCCGTAGAAGTACATTTTTTAATTATTTTGAATGCCTTTTTATTTCTTTGAATTCGTTAGAATTATTTTTTAATTATTTTAAGCTCTTTAGAATTCTTTTGAAATCTTTAGAAGTATTACTTTGAATTATTTTCAATGCCTTCGTATTATTTTGAATGTCTTTGAATTTTTTTTAATTCTTTAGGATTGTTTTTAAATTCTTTTAAGATCTTTAGAATTTATTTGAATTCTTTTTAATTCTTTCGAAGTTTTTAGGAGAAATCTTTTGAATTATTTTAAATTTCTTTGTATTATTTTCAATTTGGTGAATTCTTTAGAAGAATTCTTTTGAATCATTTAGAATTGTTTTTTAATTCTTTTAAAGACTTTAAATGTATTCTTTTGAATTCTTTTGAATTCTTTTCAATGCCTTTGTATTATTTGGAATTTGTGTAAATTATTTTGAATTCTTCTGAATTCTTTTGAATAATTTAAAATTATTTTGAATTTTTTAGAAGAATTATTTTGAATTCTTTTCAATGCCTTTGAATCATTTTTACATCTTTTGAATTCTTTTTGATTTATTTTCAAGTCTGAAAGAATTCCTTTGAATTTTTAAAGAATAATCTTTTTCATCGAATTTTCATTTCTCTGCTTGAAAATTAGTTGTTTTAAATTGAAAATTAATTTTTTAAACTAAAAATGTAACTATTCCATTTTTCCTCGAGTATTTTTTTGTAGTCATTTAATCTTTTTGTTTGAAAATTTATCTGTTTGGCTGAATATTTAACTGTTCTGTTAAAAATGTATTTAATTTTGTTGCAAACTTATTTTTCTAACTTAAAATTAAACTATTCTATTTTTTGTTGAAAACTTATCTTTTTTAGTTGAAAATTCATCTATTTTGTTGAAAATTTATCTTTTTTGGTAACAGATTAACCTTTTTGTTTGAAAATTCAACTGTTTGGTTTAAAATTCAACTATTAGGTTTAAAATTCCATTAAAAATTAAAATATTTGGTTGAAGTTTCATTTCATTGGTTGAAAATTAGTTTTTTTCAATTGAAAATTAACTTTTTAAACTAAAAATTTAACTTTTCCATTTTTCGTCAAAATTTTTCCTATAGGCATTTAATCTTTTTGGTTGAAAATTTATTTAATTTGGTTAAAACTTAATTTTTTGTTTTAAGATACATCATTTCAGTTAAAAGTTAATTTCTTTGGTTAAAAATTTAACCAAGTTTGTTGAAAGTTAATTTAACATTTTTTTTATTGAAAATTAAAATATTTTTTGTTGAAATATCAACTATTATACTTTTTGTGAGAATTCATTTTTTTTATCAAGAGATTCATCAGTTTGGTTGAAAATTTAAGTATTTTGTTGAAAATTCCCATTTTCTTAGTTGAAAATTAATTAATTTAACAAAAAACGTAATAATAAAATTGTACATGAATACATCTTAAATTTTTATCAGTTCCATTATGCACACAAATGTGACCTTCTTTTTCACTGCCCTTCAACTGAAACTCAATTCTTAATTATGTGTTTTTCAAATCACCCAATCGGTATTGAAGAAAAGCCACAACAATGCTTTCGAGATTTTCGTGACACATCTATTTTTCAGAGAAAGATTAAATTAAGTAAACGGATACTTGTTTTTAGATTTTATAACGAAGGTAAAGTTTAGTGGAAGGAAGGAAGAGGAAGTCGGTGTGAAGGGAAGGGGCATATGGGGCATAAAAGGCAGAGAACAGGATTATGGAGAAAAACTGGTTGTTTCTTCGTTCTCTCCTTCGCATCGACTCGCACCGGGTCAACTATTCTTAATGGGCACCAGTACCACACTCTCCGGCAGCACTACCACACACTCCGGCAGCACTACCACACTCTCCGGCACCACATGTTCACGCTCACGCGCTGCGCTGACTCATGCGCGAGAACGCACCCATAAGGACGGCTTGTTCGCTTCAAGTGGACCGGAATAGCGTAACTCTCTCGAAGGTCTCACACACTACTCTATCGACAGTCATTGATTCCAAAGTCTATTTGAAATCAGGGTATCTACTGTGCGGGAATTTATTCCCTAATTAGTCACGCGGGGTAAAATTCACCCAAAAAAATTTTCGATCTCGTAGTGTCCCTAAGTGGTGGAACTTAACCGATTTTTTAAAAATGTTTAAACAATTAATTTTAGTTACAAAAACTAAAAGATTATATTTTGCAATCCCTAATAATAATACCTAGAATTTTTTTTTAGATTTTTAGGACCCATTGTTGGGAATTGTCCTTGATCTTATTTTTGATGCGGAAAGGGCACTTAATTTCCTTATAATTTATAATTTTTTATTGTCTCTGTGAGCTACTTGCGCTACTTTTTTATTACTTAAAACTTAAATTTTTTAAAGATTATGTAGAAATAGGTTTTTAAAATAAATTTTAATATTGCAATCAAGAAAATTACGCGTCACAGTCCACTATGCATTTTTGTGTATGTTCTACTAGTCCAGTTGCATATTCCATCATTTTAGTTAAAAATTCCTCTCTTTGGTTGAACATTAATTTTTTTATCTGTAAATTTAATTATTCAATTTTTGATTGTCAATTTATATTTTATCGTTGAAAATTCGTATTTTTGGTAAAAATTAATCTTCCTGGTTGAAAATTAATTTTTTGGGTTAAAAATTATTATTTTTTAAACTGAAAATGTTGAATTTTTGAATTTTTTATTACTAAAAACTTAAATTCTTAAAAATTATTTAAAAATGTGTTTTTCAAATAAATTTTAATATTGAAATCAAGCAAATTACGTGTCACAGCCCACTATGCATTTGTGTGTATGCTCTACTATTCCAGTTGAATATTCCATCATTTTAGTTAAAAATTCATCTCTTTGGTTGAACATTAATTTTTTCAACTGAAAATTTAATTATTCAATTTTTGATTGACAATTGATATTTTATAGTTGAAAATACGTATTTTTGGTAGAAATTAATCTTCCTGGTTGAAAATTAATTTTTTGGGTTAAAAATTATTATTTTTTTAACCGAAAATGTTGAATTTTTGAATTTTTTATCACTTAAAACTTAAATTCTTAAAAAATATTAAAAAATATGTTTTTTAAATAAATTTTAATATTGCAATCAAGCAAATCACGTGTCACAGCCCACTATGCATTTGTGTGTATGCTCTACTATTCCAGCTGAATATTCCATCATTTTAGTTAAAAATGCATCTCTTTGGTTGAACATTAATTTTTTCAACTGTAAATTTAATTATTAAATTTTTGTTTGACAATTAATTTTTTTTTTATTTGAAAATTTATTCTTCTTTCTGTAAAAATTAATTTTCTTCGTTAAAAATTCATATTTTTGGTTAAAAAATCAACTATTCCAGTTACAGATTCATAATTTTAGTTTAAATTTTTTTGTTTTGTTTAAAATTTAACTATTCCAGTTTGAAGATTCAGCATTTTGGTTTAAAATTCATCAGTTTGATGAAAAATTAATTTTTTTAACTGCATATTTCCTTATTCTATTTTTGATTGAAAATTCACAAGTTTGGTAGAAAAGATAATTTTTTGTAACTGAAAATTTAACTATTCTATTCCTGGTTGAAAATTGTTCTTTTTTAGTTCCAAATTCAACTATTTGGTTGAAATCTTGTCTATTTTTTAGTTGAAAATTCAACTGTTTTGTTGAAATTAATTTACTCAGTTGAAAATCGTCTTTTTTGTTAGAAAATTAATTTTTTTAGTTGAAAATTCATAAGTTTGGTGAAAAAGTAATTACTTGTCACTGAAAACTTTATTATTCTATTTCTGGATGAAAATTGATTTTTTTAGTTCCAAATTCAACTATTTTGTTGAAAAATTGTCATTTTTAGTTCAAAATTCAACTATTTAATTTATTTGTTTGAAAATCGTATTTTTTGGTAGAAAATTAGTCTTTTTGGTTGAAAATTCGACTATTCCTCATTTTAGTCGAAAATTCGTCAGTTTGGTGGAAAATTACTTTTTTCAACTAAAAATTCAACTATTTTATTTTTGGTTGAAAATTGATGTTTTTTAGTTCAAAATTTAACTATTTGTTTAAAAATTAACCGTCTTTAGTTGAAAATTCATTTATTTTGTTGAAAAATGTAATTTTTGTTTGAAAATTAATATGCTGGTTGAAAATTCAACTATTCTAGTAAAAGATTCATCATTTTAGTGGAAAATTAATCTTTTTTGTTTAAAATTCAACTATTTTGTGGA
>JAABKJ010011136.1:0-10812 GCA_011634705.1 Andricus grossulariae
GAGAATTCTTCCTATTTGTTCTGTGATACCTTTAATGTAGGGTAGGATGGTGGTCGTTTTTCTCTCTTTCTTTAGTGGGTTGTGTGTGGTTGTGGAGGAAATCATCAGATTGATCATCTTCGAAAATTACCCGCCTGTCGAATCCCTTGCGGATCTTTTGCTTTCACAGCAAGGATTCTTGGAAACTAGCCGGAGATTCCACAAACAAATAGGGGAAACTCTTCTGGCTCTTGAGCACGATGCATAACAAATATAATTTTGGTTAATGAATCAATTAGATTTCTACTTATTTAATCTTTCTTGTTTTATTTCCTGAAACATCAGTCAGAATCTTACTTTTCTTTAATATCTGCATTTTATGGGAATTACTTGATGACATGAGACTCTGACCTACCTCTGCATATTTTACAAGATTATCAATCAATGTAGTAAACTAAATAAATAATTAATCATATTTGAAATTGATTCAGTCTCTCTCTCTCTTTCTCTCTCTCTCTCTCTCTCTCTCTCTCTCTCTCTCTCTCTCTCTCTCTCAGTTTACCTCAAATCCCGTATCGATTGAATTTCTTAGCATAAGTTTCATTAAATTAGAAATTGTGCCGATTATTTAGGCGAGCAAAAATGAGGATCTATTTTTGATAATTAGGTAAGTGATGTAATTTCATTATCCAGACGTCACAATAGTGTTGAACATAATGTAAAAAAGTTCACATTCTAGACAAAATCGAGTGCGAAGCACGAGATACGTGATTAGAATGTGCTCGGTAAAGCCAATGAAGTTTTAATAAAAGAGAATTCACCATCACCCAACTACAGTTATCGACGATTTGACCTTTAATTTTAAAAGGTCTGGGCGCAAATGTGGGGAAAATACTAAGACCGAACGTGAGGTAAATACATCATCGAGCGCGAAGCGCGAGATAAATATGTTATCGAGCGCGAAGCGCGAGAAACAAAAGTCGCGTGCCCCAGACTTCAAGACATATTTGAAAAACTCTTCAAGTCTGTGGAAACCTACGAAATCGCACACTTTTTGTGAATGAATTCTTTGAAATCCATGAAAGTATCATAAAATCACATTAAATTGTATGAAACTTTATAATATTTTCTTGAATCCACGAAAATTTTTAAAAATATCTTGAGGGCTCTTAAAATCCAAATACATATAATAAAACCTTACAGATCCTACAAAATAGTTCCATATATTCCGAAGTTCTAAAAAATTATCTGAAACCCCATAACAATTTGTTTATTTCTCTTGAAGTCATTCCCGGCCTTTGAAATTCATTAAAAATTAATTATACCTTGAAAATGCATTAAAATCTTAAAAAATACTTCAAACTATTGAAAATCCTTCGAAATCTCTTCTTTCTTGATTCTTTTCGAGGCTCTTGGAAATTTCTTACAAATACAAGCAAAATAATCTTAAATTTTCAAAATCCTTTTGAATTAATGGAATCTTATGAAAAAAATTCTTGGGATCTCTTGAAACATTCTAAAAGATTTCAATAAAATTCAGAAATAGGTGTAGAAAAGAATTCAATAGGCCCATGGGTCAATTTACTAAAAAAAAAGTGACTAAAATGATCTTTTTACTTAAAAAAGTGTTTGTAGTGACTTTATCTTCAAAAAGTGGCTAAAACATGATTTTAGGAAAAAAGTGTCTAAAAGTTATTGCTAGGCAGCCCTAATTATTCTTGACAGATAATCAAAGTTCTTCTTACAGAATTTCCATGACTTTTGCCATTTTTTCAAAATCCCTGACTTTTTCCTGATTTCCGAGGCTTCCCTGATATGAGGTGACCCTTGTTTCATTATATTATCAGGGTGGCCGCAAAACTTCAGTTTGAAAATTCTTTCATAATAGGATTAAAACAAATTTGAAACTATAAATGTATGCCCAATGTAAGCCCATGCAAGAAATCAAAGACTGATCGGCTTTATCAACATAAGTTTTGATAACTAAAACAATTGGCGCCCAATTATATGTTGGGTTAAGCACGGCCGATTTCCACATGGGAATATTTCAAAATCTTTTGAAATGCCTTGAAATTTATTGAAGACCTTTGAAATACCTTCGGCTTTTAAAAATACCTATAATATTTCAAATTCTTTGACATACCTTCAAATTATTTGTATTTATCAAAAATTCATAGGAATCTTTCAAAATATCCTAAAATATTTCAAATTTTTTTTTGTGAATACATTTTTAGAAATGTGTTGAAATATTATAAAATCCCTTGAAATAACATGAAATCCGATGATATTAGCTGATATCCTGGAAAATGTATTAAAATACATTGTGAGCTTTTAAAATCCCTCAAAATCATTGCAAGCGTCGAAAATCTCATAAAATCCCGAGGGATCTTTCAAAATGTAATAAAACCTTGCATAAGTCGTACAAAAAGATTCCATATCTTCTAAAATTCCAGGAAACTCTTTAATATATCATGAAAATTTGTCAAATACCATAAAATCAGTCAATTACTTAGAAATTCCTAGAAAGTTTTTTATTCCTTTCAAAGTGCTTTGGTATCTTTTAAAAAGCCCTAAAATATTAAATTTTTTTTCAAGATCGAAATGAAATCTACTTTTTTATGAATATTTTTTTGCAAACATAGCATGATAAAGATTCACAATTCAAAATCACATTTCTAAACTACCTCCTTCTCGGCTCATTAGAGACAAATAGATAACAAAGGAAAAAATATGAGGAATTGAGTCATAGGTCCTATAAAATTGATCCATATCTTCGAAATTTTAGAAAAATCTTTAATACCCAATGCAAATTTTTTCACATCTCAAATCCTTTAAAATGGTTTGCAAATTCTTGAAATGCTTGAAATCTCTTGAAAATGCCTCGGATTCTTTTGAAATAACCTAAAATATTCCCAGTACTTTAAAATTCCTTCAAATTATTGTAAAAAACACAAAACTCATTACAATTTTTGAAAATTCCCTAAAATATTTCAAGTCCTTTGAAATAAGGATCTTTCAAAATACCTTCCAATATTTATAATCGTTCAAAATATTTTGGAATTTCTTGAATTTTTGTAAGCTCTTTAAAATCCCTGGGAATTTTCGAAAACAACCTAAAATATTTCCAATCCTTCGAAATTCCTTCAGATTATTAAAATAACTATGTGAGCATATAATAGTCTCTAAATCCCGGTATTTAATTTTGTACCGGAGGGCTAATTCCAAAACCAGCAACATCAGCGAGAACTTTGCTCCTCCACTGACGCTAATCCAGGCGGGAACGCAATCGTCAAACCGTTTCACCAGCCAATCGATAATTAACTCGTATATATATTTGGACTATTTTAAAGTACTATAATTTCAAATGTTTGGATACTTCTAACTTATCTTATCTGGAGTGTCGATTTTAACTTTATGAATCGTCACTAAATAAGGATGGAGACTCAATTTTAAGTTGCATACATTGTCTCGCTATTTTCATTCTAAAGGATTTTCATATTTATCTGTTTGCATATCGGGTGAAGGAATGCCGTTTGTTGTGTGTGTGTGAGTTAGTTTGCGTATTGACAAATTTTAATTATCCGTATAATCGTCTCAATTAGGACATGTTATCACTTGCTATAACATATTTATCTTGATTCAATAATAAATCTCAATTATTATATAACATATGACTCATGCCTTCTTTGTTTTCTATTTGTGAATCTGATTCGATCTCATTAGGATAACCTTTTCAAATCCAATTAAACTTTAGAACCCCAAATACATTTAAATCTAGTGTTTCCGAAGTAAACAAATAAAGAAATAAAAAAAGTGCGTAACGATAAAGAAAGATCCGTTACACAAACTCGTGAAAATAACCTTGATTCTGATAAAAATTAGCATACTTAGGTTTTCAGGGTCACTGATTTCGAATCTGCTATCAGACTTCCAAATTTATAAATGGCAGATAAAATATGGCGAGCAGAATCTATATAATAAACTTTGATATTGATAGAAAGTAGTATATATGTGTTCTTGGGGTCGATTATTTCGAATCTGTTATTAGATTCTCGAAATCCAAGATGGCAGATCCAATATGGTGGACCAAATTATGAAATTAACTTTGATTTCCAGAAAAATGGGTATTCTTAAACTTTTAGGGTTGCTAATTTTGAATCTGCTATTAGATTTCCAAATTCAATATAGCGAATCCAATATGGCTGACTAAATTCGTGAATCTCTCATTCAAAGTCGATTTCACAAATATGGTCCGCCATTTTGGATCTGTCATCTTGTTTTTCGAAAATGTGATAACATTTGCGTAATCAGCAATCGTGAAAACCCCTTTATCATGATTTTCATCACAATCAGAAGTAACCCAAGAAATTATAGTACTAAATCCACAGTTACAATCAGAGTTAATTTCACAAATTTGATCCACCATATTGGATAGCCATATTGAATTTTATAAATCTGATAGCAGATTTGGAAACAGCGATCCTCAAAACCTAAATATACCAAACATTAAGTAAATACAACAAAAACTTTTGGAAATAATAAATTTTTCTTACAAAAAGTGACTTTTTTGGTATTCTTTTATTAATATTAACAAATTCAACAGAAATTTCAGATAACGGAGTTTAATTTTCAATTCTCTAACATTTTTCTATAGTGAATTCACAAAAAGAATCACCAAAATCGAGAAATAACAACTTGAATTATCATAAATATGATGATAATCTAGTTGGGATATTAAATATCCCATCCAGCATGTAGGGATTAACGTATTTGTCATTTTTTCTAATTCTCACAAGACATCCTAATCATTGGCACAAAATGATTCTTCACTTCGGCTTTCAGAAGTGAAGCATCTAGATGGAGTAATGCACTTTCCTCAATTCTGACGTTAAAATTTAGGCCAAGGGTCTCAGCTGCCTGCTCCGCGGCTTTGTAAAGGAACGCTCCTTTGCCGACCATCTCGTGATTCCTGACCATTTTTAGGAGAGCATCTTTTCCATTTGCAGCGATGTAAGCTGTACTCAAAACAATTCGGTTATGAAGACACTGGATCGCGGAACTGACGAATTGATATGCAAGCTTTTATGCATATGCATGATCTTACGTGTGGTGACATCAAGGGACTTCAGTTCATTCCTATGTCCGTCTCGTAAAGATATGTCATAAAAATATTGTAAAGACATCCTTCAATGTTTTGCCCACTGGACAGTTCTAGAGAGTTTTCTTTTTTTTTATTCATTATAGTCTCAGGGTAAAAATATTGATAAATAACTATTTATTGACAGTGGCGGATTTAGGTATTTGTGCCGCCCCTAGGCTAACAGAAATCGACTATTCGATTTTGAATCCACAGTAATCTCAAATATTGCCTGTCGTGTAGCGCTTTTATTTGTTTTTTTTTCTCCGCGGACGAGATAAAAGTGAGAAAGGCGAATATTATGAGCGGTAAAATTAAAATTCATCAGATGAATGATGTAATGTTTTGAATTACTCAATAAATTACATAAATCGCTGAAATAAAAAATTAATATTTTCAGTCAATCTTCATGACAATTTTTTCCACCATGCTCAGGCTGCATCTGTATAGGAAAAATCCAAAATTTTTGAAAATTTATCACAGGAAAATTCTGCCGCCCTCAAATTTTGCCGCTCTAGGCTGCAGCCTATGTAGCCTGTATGGGAAATCCGCCACTGTTCATTGAAATTAGGGGTTCTGAATGCAATACTGATCATTACCTTCTAGTCTTCAAAATAAACTTAGGCCAGGGATGGGTCAGGCAACTTGGGAGACGCTAATAGATGATAAAAATATAGAGGGTGCATCAGCCTTGTTTGAGGATGTCATTGTTAGGAGCGCGACTGAAATGTGTGGTAGTGCAGTTGTAGGAATTACGTCTGGTGATACATGGTGGAATGATCAAATTCAGGCAGCCGCCCAAGAAAAGAAAAAAGCACGTGAAAGAAGGTTGGAAATCACAGGCATTAGCAATGAGGAGAGAAATAGACTTGAAAATAATTACACAAAAAGAGGAAAGTTAAATTACTAGTCAAGGAATGCAAAGATAACATCAGAACAGAAGAAGAGAAAAAAATGCAGACCGACTTTGAAGGATACAAGAAGCTGTTTTATAAATTGGCGATGATCAATATGAAGGGAGGTAAAAGTACAGAGTTTGTCAGCATGAGAAATAGCAAGAGTGAAATGCTATATGATACAGACGGGATACTAGAGATAGACTCTTCGGAGGAATTATTGGAATATAAAGCTATATGGCACCACAGCTATGATATGGAACGCGATGCGTTAGAAAACTCAATTGAAAGTGTCTGTGTCACTGAGGTTAGGGATATAATTAAGAACTTGAAAAATGGTAAGGCTGATGGTGTAGACAGTATTAACGCTGAAATGATCAAATACGGTGGCGAGTACATACCTCACAGGTTGTGCGAATTGATAAATTTATGTATCGAGATGGGAAAACTTCCAGATAACTGGAAAAAGCGATTAACGTAACAATCTACAAAGGAAAGGGAGATAAAAGCAACTGAAATAATTACAGAGGTATCAGCTTGTCAAGTACCGTAAGTAAAATATATTAAAAAATACTTATTCATAGGGTGATTGAAATAACAGAAGAAAATACATGGGAAGTCCAAAGTGGATTCATGCCATGAAGATCATGTACGAATCAAATATTTAGCTTAGGACTGATCACAGAAAAAAGTTTGTGGATAGAAGAAAAGTTTAGGAAGTCCTGAAAGAGTATGGAGTCAATCGAGAATGGCCCTCTTCTACGAAGAAGGTTTGGATCTCGGGACAGTGAGGGTACGTAAGTTAGCGTTCGCAGATGATAAGGTTGTTATGGCAGAGTCAATAGAAGACTTGTAAAGAATGTTGAGCAAACTGAATAAAAGCTTGAAGAACATGGGCCTCAAAATTAACGTAAATAAAACAAAAATCATGGTGTTTTAAAGAAGGGTGAGAAAACAATATGCAACATTGTGCTACATGATGAGAGAATAAAACAAGTTGGTAAGTGCGTATAGCATGGTAACCTATTCACTAGTGACAGAAAGATAGATGGGCAGTTAGGCGTATAAACGAGGGTCAGAAGGCAATCGGTAGAGCAGGGCCCGTTATTAGAAGTAAAAATATATTAAGAAAAGCTAAGAGGGCAATACATAAGTGCTAGATTTATACCGACTGTGCTTTACGGTAGCGAGACGTGGACCGATCAAGAAAAGGATAAGAGTAAAATTAACGCGATTAACTTGAAATTCCTGCGCATGATATGCGGAAAAACACTGATGGACAAAGTAAAGTAATGAGATATTCTCAAAAGAATGTGGTGTAACGGAGACACTAGTGGATATATGTCAAAAAAAGAATGGTTAGAGTGCGGAAATAATGTTTACAATGTGTAAATGAGACCCTAATTGAAAGAGACTTGAGAAGCTATAGACACACAAGAGCTTCCATGAAAAAATGCATGGACGTGAAAGAAGCTAGAGAGGTATGTCAGGACAGAAAAGTGTGTCGACAAACATGATGACTTTCTGAGGCTCTTTACTTGGGGTAGATATTGATCAGTAACCTGGGTCGAAGCAGTGTTGCGGAACGATCGTGTTATTTAAATAAACAACACGGGAATTCTAGATCAATCTAAAAATCTATACCCCTTCCTCACATTACTCCCTTCCTCGCCGAGTGAGTCACATAACAACAGCCACCAGCTATCTAAACTAGGTTAGGTTAGCTAAACGTTCGATGAGCGCGACAATGACAGATGTTTGTAGCGTAAGAAAGTATCTTTCGTGAATTTCCGACTTGGGACAAGCCTACACAAAACTCCACAAACAAATTGTTTATGTATATTATTCATATGTGGCAGTAATTTTATTATTTTCAATTCGGAACAACGACAGTGTTTTTATAATAAATGACAAAAATTTATATTGTAATACCCCATTTGCGCATCATCATAAATTATTTCTTTTTTAAATATAATTCCTGCGCGGGGAGAAGCACAAGCGGACCACCCTGCTGGAAGTAAAATGATAGAGTTCCTATATTTTTGAATAATTTTACATCTTTATGCTAGAAAGAGATAGAGAAAATGTATCCCATTCTATCTCTTTGTCAATCTAAATTCACTTCTATCTTTTTCAATCGCTTCTTCTTTATACCATCCTATCCTATACGTCTATCAACGTCAAACTTTTTCTATCTCCCAGTCATTCTCAATTCCCATCTATATATTTTAATTTCCGCTTCCTCATCTCATCGTATCATGCATCTATCAACGTTTATCTTTTTCTATCTCTTTGTCAATATAAATTCACGTATATCATTTTCAATATCCTCTTCCCTATCTCATCGTATCATACATCTATGAAAGTTTATCTTTTTCTATCTATTTTTCAATTTAAATTCACGTCTATCTTTTCAAATACCGTCATTTCTACCTCATCTATCCAAGTCCATTTTTTACTCTCTCTTTGTAAATCTAAATTTCCCTCTATTTTTTTAATACCTTATTACCTATCTCATCGTATCATACATCTATCAACGTTTATATTTTTGTGTTTCTTTGGCAATCTCAATTCACGTCGATCTTTGTCAATATCCTCTTCTCTATCCTATCTTATCCTTTATCTGTCCACGTCAATATTTTTCTATATACCTCTGTCAATCTAAATTTCCGTCTGTATTTTTTAATCTCCTCTTCTCTATCTCATCGTATCCTATAACTATCAACGTTTATCTTTTTCTATCTATTTTTCAATTTAAATTCACGCCTACCTTTTTCAATCCCCTCTTCCCTATCTCATCGTACTATACATCTTCGAACGTCTATCTTTTTCTATCTCTTTGTCAATATAAATTTACGTCTTATCTTTTTCAATCCTCTCTTCTCTAGCTCATCCTTTATCTATCCACGTGATAGAGGCTTAGTAAACCGTTTTGCCAAGTCCGACACAGTTGTCCACTATGGTATGGAAATAAATTTTAAGTGTGTAGGTATATAAGTAATTAAGCATGAATGTTACGTTGTATTTCTGGTACGTGGTCAACGTCAAATTAATTTTGGTAAAATAAATTCCCTAACTTTTCGATGGATTCCCGATTTTTCCCAATTGAGGGATATAAAACGATAATTGTACTCAATCGTGAAAGATAGAAAAAGAGATAGACAACGGTTCAAATTTATAATAAAGCGATAGAATGAAGCAAAGAAAAAGATGAGGGTCCTCGGTTACAAAAGATAGAGAAGAGAGGATTGAAAAGATAGACGTAAATTTAGATTGACAAAGAGATAGAAAAGGATAGTCGTTGATAGATGTAGTATAGGATGAGATAGAGAAGAGGAGATTGAAAAAGAAAGACGTGAATTAATATTAATAGAGATAGGAAAAGATTGACATGAATACATAAAGAATAGGATAAGATATAGAAGAGGGGATTAAAAAAGTTAAACGTACATTTAGATTGACAAATGGATAGAAAAAATAGACTGACAAAGAGATCGAATGGGATACATTTTCTCTATCTGCTTCTATCATAAAGGTTCAAAATTATTGAAAAAGATAGGATATCTATTTGTGCCCCATCATCATCAATTTTTTATTGTAATAGAAAACTGGTGTGGGCATTGTCAGCGCCTCGTTTTAAATGGGGGAAAACAGGGCAATTTTTGCACGGGGAGAAGCACCAGCGGAGAATCCCACGTGTATGGGCGCGAATCCTAACATTATGAATTAATGAAATTTTTTTAAGTTAGATGGTGTAATAGTGGCATACGCCCCCGCCTTTAGATAAGATAAAAGGGCTATATATTGTAGCGCTTTGACCCAGCGCATCAGTTCTAGTTTACCCTAATTATTATTCAGAATAAAGAAACGTCGCTCTGACTACGCGTCAGCGCGACTACTTTTTAAAAAGATGAATCTTGTCTTGACCCCGTCACATTTTTGGCGATCCTGCCAGGATGGTGGCAAACGATCAAAGTTAAACAACGATCAAACTGCACCATCTTGAAACCAGACACCTGGAGTGGGTCAAGAGAGGTAAAAATTCGACAAAATTAAGGAAGAACTCCGAGGAGATATTCACGAATTTTTCCTCGTAAAAAGCAGGCAAATAACGATATTGGTAAAACTAGAGGCTGAACTGAAGTAGGCCCTATCCTACGTAAACCAATATTCGCGAAAACCTGAAAAAGAAATTTGGGTAAGCGACATACAGCTGTAAATCCTCGGGAGCAATTCCCAGAAAAAGAAGCAAGCCGCCGATACGTCGTGCCGGGTTCACCACCGTCTTACGAGAAGGACAAGAAAAAGTTAACAGCAGCAAGCGGGCGATACGTCGCGCCGCTACGCCTGGTTCACCATCTCTACGTACGAGGAGGACAACCACGCAGCCGCAAGTAAGCATTTAATTTATAAAAATAAGAAGTGAATTTGTAAAAGTGCGATCTCCCAAAATTTTTAGAAAAAATTAGAAGTGCAACGAAAATTGTAAAGCGTACGCGACACGGATATCCTTCTGTCGAAAGAAACAGATAAGATATCAAAACTGGCTTTCCAAGCGTACCGGAAGAACCCTTCCGTAGATTACGATACAGAAACGAGCGACTCTGACTCAACGGACATATTAGACGAAATTAGTACTCCTTTTAGAACAGCGACAATGGCATCCCCCGCATCCTCTCCCACTCCCACTCCTCCAACAACAGACCAGATGTTACATTCCATCTTAGCTAGGATGACCGGTTTAGAAAATGGTATGAACTTTTTGACAAGGGAAAATGCAAATAGGATGGGAGAAATCAG
>JAABKJ010011137.1:0-10812 GCA_011634705.1 Andricus grossulariae
AGGCAAGTGTTTAATAGAATTACACATTTCATACAATAGCAACATATATATAACATTTTTATACCACAAATATAAATTACTTGTATATATCATATTTCAGTAAGTGCATTTCGTACTCTTTATGATTGAAGTACACGTATTGTATGATAAATATACTTGTAATTTTTCAACCAACGCTCATATGGTTAAATCAACGTTACCATTTCTATCAGTTCATCTTTTCAAACTATCCATTAATTGTTAGATGAATCGGTTAAAAAGTGTAGGCTATAGGTCGACTGAAATGCTAAAAAATCGAATTTTGAATATAAAACCTAAAATATCTCTAGAAATAATAAATAAATCAAATTTTTTGATCAATTTCCCTGGAGCGTCGTTCATTCAAATTATCCTAAAATTTTTGGATGAATCGTTTGAAGACAGTAGGTTACAGGTCAATTGAACGGCTAAAAATGATAAATTCTTCATGTTTGCTGAATCTATTGCGTCCAGTTTCTAAGAAATGGACGATAACTGAAGGGTTGTAGTATAAAACTATAGAGACCTTTTTCCGATCATATTCCTCGTCCTCGAAGTTTTTAAATACTTTTTGAAAAAAAAAATCCCTTAATTAAGAATATTTGTCACTTTTTTCTGCACCAAAGTACAATCACATTCCAACCTAAAATCCTAAATCTTTCTTTTCTCCAAAATCGCGTGAATTATTCCGCTTTCCTGAAGAATGCTCAGCAATGGAATGCGGAATGCATCCTGGGTAGTGAAAATAAATAAAAAAATCAGAAAAAATGTAGAAAAAGCTTGAAGCGAATGAGGTGCTAGCTGCATATGTCTCGCGAGCCATGAAATTAATGTCACATTTGCGAATCGCAATGGGATTTATCATATAGGGAAACTTTCTGCTTTCTATAATAGTAAGTTCTTTTTGACTCGAAGGTTATAGTTTCCTAAAGAAGAACTCGCAGAAATGTTATCCAGTGTAAAACGAATAAAATCCGTCCTCTTGAATATTTCAGAAGAGCAGTGAAAAGATAATCTACGAGAATTTAAAATCCAGGTAACATCCCTCCGTGAAAAATGTGATATTCAAGACTGGTTAAATCTCGTTTTGCGTAACACTAAACCGAAACCAGAAAAATTTCTAATGAAAACTGAAATAATAGAATGCCTTTTTTGCCATTATTATTCTGAATATTACATATTTATATGTATTTTCTTGAAACATTTTCGGTTATTAATGAATTTTATTTACTGAAACTGTTCTCTAAACTGCATTTCCAACTCTCTCTCGATTTATCATTTGAGAAGATGCAGGTATGGAGAAAAAAGTAAATTTGGAGTGGGTTTTCCTGGCCTCTCGCGAATACATTTTTCACGATACTTTCTTTTGTCGTGTTTTTATTATTTTTTAGAGCCGCTTTATATCCTGGCTTGTGAGTCGGGAAGGAAAAGTTTGGACAGTTTAGTGACGAAAGGGGGTTCGGAGTCTGCAGTGTGGCAGAAGATTGCTGTCGGAAGATGAATGATCTCAGGGAACACGGTAATAAATAAAGAACGAATGGTTGCTCGGAAGTAAATTAGATTGAAAAATATAAATATTTTTGGGTGGAAATTCACATTTATAAAGACTTTTATATATTCCATGAAAGAAGGTAATCAAGAGGGAAAAAGTTTAAAAATTGCAATCTTATCAAAATCATCCACGGCGCCAAAACGCGGCCAAGTAAAATGTATTCTGTGTCTGAAAATTAATGAATTTGGGAAATCAAGGTTGGCCTAGTAATTAAAAATAATATTGAGCTGATAGAGCATGACTTTAGAAGTATTAAAAAACTCGGCTAGAATAGGACCACTAGCGTGGTCCAAATTCATACCTGTTGATTTTTTTTTTCTGAAATAGAGCATGTCACTCCCTCCTTCCACTTCACCACCCCATTTTTAGAGGTGACCGGAAAAAAATTCCCTCCAACCTGGCAAAATGTTCATTTTCGGGAAAATGAGTTTCACATTTCCGGATCAAAACGTAGCTTTCGGAAGATTATCAAAATTTGTTTGAGAATCTCCTGATTATAATTTCCGCTAAATTACTTCAAATAATGAAGCCCCTTCTACCCCTGATATAGCCCCAAAAATGCCCTAAACACTAAAATTGATTATTTTGCGCAAAACTGACACATGAGCTTTGTTTTCCTCTTTTTGCTATAAATTCTTTTCATTGGGCAAATGAAATGTTTTGAAGCATTTTTAAACTACATGGGAACCTGGGTTTAATTCCGGTTTCGAGTATTGCTTGCAGTGACCTTCAAATAAATCCAGACCGTCCAAACGTAAACAGTCAGGGCCTCATGAACGATTTCTGTTGGATTTTGACGTATGACGCCACCTGATGAAAGTAACGCGCTGAGAGTGCGACACCCAGGCTCTTTGTCAAGCTTGACTGAATTATCCTCTATTTCAATCCCACGACTCCTCTCATCACGAAATCACAGCAGCATCAATTCTCGGAACGCAGTAAATCCGGACTAATTTAATCAAAGTTCCAGTGTAATTTTAAATTGTTTAAGCAATTTCAATTTGACTAAATAAGTTGGTTTCTTACTAATTTATTGAAAGGCAATTTTTCACGTTTATTCGAATAATATTTCATTATCAAAAAAACTCGTCTTTGTTTTAACCATTCACCAATTATATAGACAATTAATTATTATTAACTTGTGACTTTTTCTTAACAAGAGGTAGAAAACTCTAGTTTTTTTGATTTGGTTCATTTTATCGCTTATTATTAAATATCTACGTCATTCAAATATTTTTGTTGTGAAATAAATGTTAGAAATTGATCTCTTTTTGTAATTAATGCGGTCATTTTTCATGAATAAATGCAACATTCGTTAAAACATTTATCCAATTGTTTGAATAATTTATTAAAGGTAATTTGTACATTTTTATGGAAATGCGATAAAAAAACTAACTTTTTTCCAAATTTGGTCAAGTATGTCGCTTATTGTGGAATATTTAAATTTTGTAACTACAAAAGTGAATGTCATTTTTATACAATATTAATTATTTTAAGAATTTGTATAAACTTCATATATTTAACAATAAGCGACATACTTAACCAAGTTTAGAAAAAATCAGATTTTTCAATCGCATTTCCATCAAAAAGTACAATAATTCTTTAATAATTTGTTCCAACAATGTGATGATTGTTTCAACAAAAAAGTCTGCTCTCAGTAATAAAACATTACCTCAATAATTATAGAAAAAGATTAATTTCAAACATGTAATTCAGACAAAATTGTTTAAGAAAAAATATCATTTATACAAATATGAATTCGTTAAAAAATGAAGTCGTATTATATGAATGACGTAGATATTTAATTATATATGCAGCAAATTTAACCAAATTCTAAAAAACACTACTTTCTTCTGCTCCTTTTAAACAAAAATTACAAGAGAATAATAATTCATTGATTTTACAATTGGTAAATGCTTATAACAAAGATCATTCCTAATAATAATTTATGACAAAAAAAGGAGAAATAGAGCTCATATGTGTCAAACTCGCGCAAAATTGTCCATGTCAGTTTATAAGACATTTTGGTAATTTTGCGGAAATTATTCGTTGCAGACTCCTTAGCGAATTCTAAAATCTCTGGTAAGCTAAATTCAAACCCAAAAACAGAAATCTTATTTTTCTGAAAACAACAATTTTCCCATGTTTATCTTATGGTATTTTCCTGGCCTTTGCGACACGTCCTAATATTAACCAATTTGGCCCAAACTTGAAGCGAGTTTTTTTCGGGAAACTCACAAGATGTGTGTGTGGGGGGGGGGTAGCATGCTCTATATAAGAAAGTTAGTTTTTTTAATCACCCTGAGCACCACGCATGCACGTAAGTTTAAAATTTGATACAAATCGCTACAACAGATTTTGCTGCAGTTGTAGGCAAAGGTTAAGCATCGATTTAGTTTATCTAGTTTTAATCCTGAGAAAATTTATAGTTTCTTTGAGATAACATATTTGTAGTTTTTTTACTTGACAGTGATTCGCTACCGCAAATCCTGATTTAAAAGGTGGAAAATTTCGCCCCTTTTAATTTTCAATTATCTCTTAAGGAATTGGCGTGAAAAGAAGTATTTACTGAATGAAAAAGAGCTTCTCGTCCTGGGACTGCATAATTTGGAAAATTAGTATTCTGGGGCTTAATTGCTTTCCAGAAGAGAGAATGATCCATTTGAGCTGGGTATAACATCGCTCAAAGGGTTAGAAAAGCAATCAGCGAGAAATTCCATCTCCAGTTTTCGCTTCTATCCAGTTCCTGGACGTTTGGTCCAGGCTCTTCCCACGGGATTCGAGATAATTGGTCGGGATACGAAACGCGTTTTCGCGTATTGTCGTTGTAATGGTGTAACGAGTAATGTCAGCGAGTATTGTTTGCGGAAAGGATAGGCACGAAATTCTCGTTTTGAGTCCTAACAACAGAACATCGCTCGAAAGGAAACCTAGATTGTTTGCTTCTCATCATAACGCTTGTTATTTTACGAATTTATGTACTTCATCCACCAGTAATTCAGGATTTAATTGTATGAAGGCAATTCATTATAATTGTTATTCTTATACTGAGATGAGAGATATATGTATAAAATTAATATCTATATGAAAATACCAGACAAATTCACTGTTTAAATAGTGAAAAATATTCAGTTTATAAATCGGCAGCGTCTATTAATCACGAAATTCCGTGATGAATAGGCCAGTTCGTTCAAACGGCTTTTAATCACGAAATTTCGTGATGGACAGCTCAGATCGTTGAATCGGTTATTTATACCGAATTTTTGGGATGAATAGCTGCGGGATCGTAGCCGGGGTATTCATACTGAAAATTTGCATTTTTCACAACAATTAAAAAAAATCACTGGAGTCAATTCAGTTCTTTTTTTTCACTTTGCACTTTGTCTGAAGACATAAACACTTTTAGTTATACCCCTACCCCATTCCAATGTTTTGCGGGGGCGGGCAGGCACCTGTCCGACTGCTCACACAAATACATTTCGTTACACCCTTACCCCTTTCCAATGTTTCCCGGGGGGTGAGAAGGCACACTAGTGACCGGCGATAGATATACTTTTAGTTAAACCCCTATCCCTTTCCAATATTTCCTGGGGGCGGAAAGGCACCCCTGTGACTGGTCACATGAAAACATTTAGTTACACCCCTAACCCATTATTTTTAAAAGAACATAAAAACATATATTGTTTTTTTGTTGCATTTTTCCTCATAGACATTTTGTGTTCTCATTACACACTAATAATTTTGTATTCAATCTAGAATATTCAACGTTTTAACTGTAATATAACTTCGCAAAAATACAATTTTTATATGGAATAACATTTTCCGTATAGCCTAGATCCTTGAATTGGCTATTAATCACGAAATTTCGTGATAAATAGCCCAGATCGTTAAATCGTCTATCAATCACGAAATTTCGTGATGAATAGCAAATTTCTAGAAAACAATCATTTATAATAAAAAATGTACTGCTTTTGTGCCACATTTTTCCTTATGAACATTTTGTGTGTTTTTTATAACACATTATTAATTTCTTGCACAAATTAATTCAATCTAGAATATTTAACGTTTTAACTGTGATATAAATTCATAAAAATACAATTTTTTACATCGAATAACATTTTCCGTAATAATAGCTATGTGATAACTCCGAACTATTTATCCCAAAATGTCGAGATAAATAGTCCAGATAGTTGAATCGGTATTTATAAGAAAATTTCATGATGAATAGCCCAGATTGTTGAATCGGGTATTAGCCACAAAATTTTGTGATAAATAGCCCCGATCGTTCAATTGGTTATTTCTACCGTGATTAATAGAAACGGCTGTTTCAAAAATTGTAAGGTTTGAACAGGTTAAAATAAACAAATTAAAACTGAAAGCTTTTCAAAATTCACCTATTTTAAATTTAATATATTTAATTAGAAAGGGACCTAGTGCATTTAATGTAAGAGAGTGTTTATATCACTTTATTGATAATTGTAACAGTATTACTAGTAATTTACATAATATTATTAGTAATAGAACCTAAGAGCATTATCGTTATTAAAATTAAATGTGATAATCATAAATCTAAGTGAAAATGATAAATTATTTAACAAAAATAGGGTCATCAATAAATTACGTAAGGTATTTTTTTCAAACTTGCAGCCCCCGTCCCCCATGTAAGATACAGTGATATTTGCACCGAAACCCCCTTTCTCCCCCAACAATTAAATCCGAATTGAATTAATAGAACCCAATAACAAAATCCAACTCTTTTTGGTTTAAAATCCGTCTATTAAAATTTTCGTTGAGAATTCATTTTTTCAAAAAATTTTATTATGTGGTTCTAATTACTTTATTGAGAATTCAACAATTTTGTTAAAAGTCATTCTCTTTGGTGCAAAATTCAACTGTTTTGTGAAAAATATGTCTGTTTGGCTCTGAAGTTGAAAAGTGTTTTCGAAAATTCAACTTTTTAGTAGAAAATTATATTTTTTCATTGAAAATTAATTTTTTAAGATGGAAATTTAGCCATTCCATTTTCTTTTTGGTTGAAAATTTATGTAATTTGTTGAAAATTCGTCTTATTTGATAGAAAATTAACCTTTTTAGTTGTAGATTCACCTGTCTGGTTAACAATGTATGCATTTTGTTGAAAGTTTGTCTTTTTTAGTAGAAAATTGGTTTTCTTTGTTGGCAATCCAATTATTTGGTTAAAAATTCGACTGTTTTGCCGGAAGCTCGTCTTTTTGGCTCGGAAATCTAATATTTTGGAGGAAGGTATTTTCTTAATTGATTTGGAAATCTTGCGTAGTCGAAATTTATGTTTTTGATTTAAAAATGTATATCTTATGGTAGAAATTTAATATTTTTTGGTTGAAAATGAATCTGTTTTAGTTGAGGCTTAACTATTTTGTTGAAAATTCGTCTGTTCTGGTACAATACAACTACTTTTTATTTAAAATCAAAATCTTTTCTTGGTTAAAATATCAACTATCGCAACTTTTCTTGATAATTCATCGTTGTAGTTGAAAATTCAACTACTTGGTGGAGAGTTGAACTACTTTTTTAATTCATAAGAAGCAGTATGATTTGAACACCCCCCCCCCCATCGATCGTTTTACGTTATTTTTGGATGACCCCTGAATAAAATAACGACAAAAATTTGGTTGGTTCAAAATGTAAAAAAAAAATGTGCGTTAATCATGCGTGGCCCCAATGGCCTTAAGAATACACAATTTTTAATTTAATAGAAGAATTCTTATTCAGAAAAATTCTTTAAAGACGACAAATTTCAAATACTAAACCTTTTCAAAATATTTGTATGGTTAGAAAATCCAGTTTTGAGATTCAACATTTTCAAAATTATATATTCAAGGTTTATAATTTATTAATGAATTTTTTACTATTGAAACATTTGCAATGAACAATTTGAAATAATTTTGAATAGAAATGGTATTTAATATTTTTTAAATGTCAACATTTTCAAATTTGAATTATTCTAAATTTTTAAAAAATCCAAGTCAATTTCGGTTCATACTGCGTATGTAGACAATTGAACAATTTCAAGATGTACATGTTTAAAAAGCATAAATACATTAAATGCTCATGATGTAAAACCAATTTCTTAAGCCTGAAAAATTAAGAAAATTATGTTTCATGCCTTAAAGGCTCAAACTTTTAAGTATTAAAATATAATCCTTTAAACTTCTATTTTTAGATAAAATTTTTTGAATGGAAAGCTGTTTATTGCAATTGATTGAAAAAGTAACCATTTCAATGATTTTATACTTAACATTTCAATTTAAGATATTAATTTAAGTTCTTTGTCGCATATCTTCATATGTAAAAAATTCTATCCTTGAAATACTAATTGAATTAATTATAAGAATTCTATCCCATGTCTGACTAAATCAATATTGTTCTACTGCAATGATTGATTACGTATCCGTCGAATAACTGAAGGGTGTAACGTTATAACCACGCAAGTGCCACTTTTTTTAAACCAAGTTTCATGAGCTTAACATTTTTCATTAATTTCACCGCACATTGTAGAAAAAAATTTCATTAAAAAATTTTTGAAAGCATTTGTTTCAATATGCGATATACGGAAAAACAAATAGCAGCATTCGATTCTGCGCAAAAATGACATAAAAAGCATGCATTGAACAATTTGTTGCTCCACCCCATTTTTTATATATGGTATGAATATAAATGATGTACACCGTAATTATTTATTCATACTACGTCACCAATTAAGTACATACAAAAATAGTGAAGTACACAGACTTTATGACAAAATAATTTTTTTGAATATTTTGAAAATGAGAAAAATTGTAATTTTGCACTTTGAGCCTTCTATTTATCTTGTAGCATATTTCTAGTGTTTCACTGATATATCTTATGTTAATAAGAGTTAAAAAAAAAAACACAATTTACAGAAAAAAAATTTTAATGCCGCATACATGGTTATGATAGAGGACGATTCTTGACAATATTTTTCTCTATAAGGATATACCTTTTTAAAATTTTGTTGTACACATCTATATGTAGAGTTCTATCAACTCCTAAATGTGTTTTTTTTTCATTTTCTTCAAATAATTCGAATTTTGAGAACGTTTTGCTTTCGGAACTATTTTGTCTCTCTCCTGTTTTATTTCTCTCCTGTTTCTCTCTGTTATGTCACGCTTGAGTGCACACTGCACATCCCCCCGCAACGCCGTTCACATATCACCACGGCGCGGCGTCGATTCTCGGAAGAACACAATCCAGGAGAACTAAATCCCAGTTTCACTGTAATTTCATTATGCCTATGACCATTTAAAAAACTGTCTACTCATGATTTTCTTTGCTATCTTCAAACTATTTCTATTTATCTTACCTCAAAAAGAATGCTCTACTTGAAATTTCCCTTGAATATATATTTAAACTTTATTTTAACTCAACTGATCTTATCACGATTGTTCTATTTAAAATTATAATTACAAGAAATGATAATCGGAATCGTTATCTGCATCCGAATTGGGGTAAATCATTACTTACTTCAGCAATTATTGCACTCTAGTCAATTCAATTATAGTTTGATTCATCAAATGCGACGGTTTGCTGAATTAATTGTTTCTTGAATTAGATCGACCAGTTTCCTATGTAGATCTGTGCAGGAATAGAACCATATCGAATCCTCGATAATCTCGCTCGATGTTTACGCTTTAACGATAAACCCATGAGAACAGTCGTAGGTATCGTGTATTTGTCGGTTTAGCAACTTGATGGATGGCTATACGCTCGCTTTGACTGACCATCGAAGCATAAGTATTTGAATGCGACATCCTCAAAGGATACATATTGAATAGTCTCGTCGTTTCGTAGATCTATATTGTGGACAAAGGACACATTCAATCATAACGAAACTTCTAATCCATGCCTAAAATATAATAAATGTGGCAATAGTCTCTTTAAAAAAACACCTGAATTATGATCCGCTTTTTCTATATTAGAACTTCGAAGTATTTTTAATCACTTTTTTAATATTCAAGTAGAAAAATCCTGATATGATCAGCCGTAGCAAAATTAACTTAAAATAGACATTTAATTATAACGGAACTTCCATTTATTAGGTAAGGATGATGTTTGCAATTTTAGGCCCCCTCCACCTCGATTGTAAGGATTCGTGAGTGAGATTTACCACGGTCCTACTGGAAGCCCGTGTTATTTTTTAGATGGCTGTTGCTCCCAGTGGGTGACGCACATCGCTCAGTCGAATTACAGGGTGTTATCAACGAAATAGTGGGTCGAGTGTTACTTCACACGGGAAGAGCCAAGTGCCGAAAACTTTTTCACTAGGGTTGAAGAGGGGCGTTCGGTTTGAGGTCTCACTGATGAGGAGTTATTGATAGTGATTCCATTTATTTTAGAAAAATTACCCCTACAATGGTTCCGTTATAATTCTCATGCCTCACCTACATGGCAACATTTCAAAACTGCCTTTTTAATGATGCACGGAGATATCAACTATCGATGGCGTCTTGAAGAACAAGTCGTCCCCCGTTATCAAGGTTGGGATGAACGGACCGCTGATTTTCTGACATGTTTGCAAGGGTTGTTTTGAAAGTTCAACGGCCTGTTACCATGCAGGAATTGGAACAGGGCTCATCGTAATCTTAGGCCTGATCTTCAAAGGTCTATTCGCCGCTTTGAGTTTTCCGACTGTAATCAATTGATGCTACTTGCGATAGAAATGGAAAGAACGGCGAGTTTAGATAAAGGAAAGCGATCACCTCCTAGCCCGGAAGATTCATTCTTTCCGGAACTGGCTTATGCCAAAAACACTAATCCTTCTCCCGGAGCTGGTAAGACTACTAGTGGCGACGCATCGAGCGGTGCCAATTTCTCTCTGAAATCGTTGATAAGTGCGTTGGTGAGGCTGGTGGATAAGCTGGGCACCAAGACCTGCTCACATGATAAGCCCAATTTTGGAAATGGTAACCCAGCCAGACTCAATAATAATAAACACAGTGCCAACGCAAATAAGGGCGAAACTCATAGTGAGAAGGGCTTGGTGCAGACCTCATGTAAGTCAGACTTCACAAGACGGAGTCCATCTCTGAGAAAGAGGGTCCAATCAAAAGCCGAACCACCCTGTTTCAACTGTAGTGGAGCTGATCACGGTTGGAGAACCTGCGAAACTCGATGGGCCAAGTTTTGCCATAATTGTGGCAAGCACGGCCAAGTTAGGCAGACTTGCAACTCTGCCCATTGTC
>JAABKJ010011138.1:0-10812 GCA_011634705.1 Andricus grossulariae
AGTGAAAAATTTATCTTCTTATCCAAAAGTTCAACTAATGGTTACAGATATGAAGTTGTGTAAAGATTAATTGTGTACCGCAAAAGAGAATCTTTTGATTTGAATTCGGTAATCAGAACGATATGCAACGGTTTTTTATTCCGGGGTTCACTATGCATTTTCCATAGTATATTTTTTGCATGTATATATTTTTTGAATAGAGAAGTATATAACAAAGAAACGCTAGTTACTTCTTTCGTGCAAGTACCTGAGGACTAGTTACATTTCGCATTGGTAACTATAACGATAATTAGTTGCTTTTAAAAAGTAACCTACCCATCTCTTAATATACTTCTATTATACTCACACATATAAAAAAAAGCGAATAATGTCCTAATAGTCAAAATATTGTCTCTTAATTTTTAGTGATATTTCTGTGCGGCGTTGCCGAAACATTGTTTCGAAAATTTCGCATAAGTTTCAGCAAAACATCTCCGTAATGGAGTCTAATCAAGTCCATTCTGACCCTGTATTTGATCAACAATTCCGCCTTTTTCACCAGAGTAAAGAAATCAAGTACTCTTCATTTAGGTAGAATTAACTTTTGCGTGAATGGCATTTAGAACGTTTATAATAAAATACATCATATTAGACTAGGGCAATTTCCCCGAAACTGATTAAATATTTAAGAAATTATTCACCAATACAAATGCGAATGGAAACATAGTAACAACGTTCTATTATTAAATTCATAATTCCATAATTTCAATTGATTTCCCCCAAAATCGCCTTCTTCATCATGCTCATTCAGAAATACGTTTTTAATTTAATTTTCTTCATAAATAAGCTCGCCCTTCATTTCTCTGCCCTGTTGATCCTCTGTCTTCTCATCCCTACAAAATAATGCCGATTGGTTTACATACATTTGAAGGAAATTAAAAATGTTCACTAGTTCGTGAGTTTTTATTAGTTTTCGAATATTTCTTTACTTCGAAGCATATTATTCTAAAGTTGTCTCAACCACAATTGCAGTGCATTAAATTGCACGTAAAAATAAATAAAAAATCAAATGTTATATCTCTCACACGACCAAAGTTAAAGTGTGTGGAACAATGCCCATTTTTATGAAAGCTAGTTATGCTTTTTTTATGTTCTTTCATTATTTTAAGAACAAATTCTGATGCAAACAACAATAAAGACGGAAGATATTTCAGAAAATCGTGTATTGTTAAGAAATTATGTTTCATAAAAAAATGCCTGTCCAGAAAAATAGTTTAACCCACATGAAACTGACAGAATGCCTTTATTTTTTATCAGTAAAACCTTTTTTTTACGAATTGGACGGAAATCTAATCCTTCCATGTTTTGAAAATTCAATAAAAAATACACAAGATTTTCTGGATAGCCTCATCTTTTCATTCTTTTCATTGCGTTTCACAGTTTCTGCTTATATGTATTGGAAAGGCACCCTATCAGCTTTATGGGAGCTGTAATGGTGAAATCAAAGCTAAAGAAGAGAATAAAATCCAAATCTATTTTGACGGAAGCAAGAAACTGTTTTGCAAATTGGCCGTGATCATTAGAATTAGTCGGTATTAGATATAACAAGGGTGAAATAGCATATGATACAGATGGGATACTAAACGTTTTCAGAGATTATTTCAAGGAATTATTGTGATGGGAAGCTATAGGGCACCACAACTGCGACGCATAACGCAATACGTTGGAAATTCTATTTGAAAGAATTTGTGCCACTGAAATTAGGGATATAATTAAGAACTTGAAAAAAGGTGAGGCTGCTTTTATAGATGGTGTTCACGCTGAAATGCCTAAATACAGTGGCTGTAAACTGTACAGGCTGTACGAAGTGATTATGTATCGAGATGGGAGGAGTTCCAGATGACTGGAAACAAGCGACTACTGTCCCAATATACAAAAAAAGGAAGATAAAAGCGACTGCAATAATTACAAAGGTATAAGCTAACTAAATATCGCATGCAAAATACTTCAAATACTTATTTATAGCGTAATAAAAATAACAGAAGAAAATATATCAGAGGTCCAATGTGGATATATGCCAGGCAGATCATGTGCGGATCAGATATGTTGCACTAGAAAGATAACAGAAACAAGTTTGAAAGTAAATAAAAAAGTTTCCTGTGCATTTGTTGACCTTGAAAAAAATTTGGTAAGGTGGATAGGAGTAATTTTGGGAAGTCCTGTAAGAGTACAGAATCAATCGATGGCTCTTGAAAGCAATAAAAAAAATATATGCAAATAGGCAAGGAGTTGGGCAAAGCTGCGTTATGACCTTTTGGCTCTTTGTTATATTCATGGACAAGTCTCTAAGAATGGCCCTTCTCGACGATGAAGGTGTGAATTTCGGGACAGTAAAGGTGCGTGGTTTAGCGTTTGCAGATAATAAGGCTGTTATGGCAGAGTCAAACGGAGGCTATCGTAGAATGCTGAGCAGACTAAATGCTAGTATAAAGAAGATGGGCCTGAAAATTAACGCGAATGAAACAAAATTCATATTATTTAAAGGGAAGGGTGAGAAAAAAAAATGCGACATTGCCCTAGGCGATGAGATGATACAACAAGTTGATAAGTACGTGCATCTTGGTAGTTTATCCACTAGTGACGAAAAGATCGATGTCAAGTTAGCCAGGCGTATGAACTGGAGTAGAAAGGTTATCCGCAGCGTGGAAGCCATTACCATAAGTAACAATATAACCAATAAAGCTACAATTGCAATATTCAGCTCTGTACTTGCACCTGCTGTGCTGTACTGTAGCGAAACCTGGACGAGAGAATCCTCAAATAGTGTGTTGCAGATGAGACACTATTAGACAGAAGTAAAATAAATTTGTTGAGACGGTTTGGGCATGGTAATAACACAATTTGTTCTTGAGTTGGCATAGGCGTATATATATTCTTTCGTATTTGCATTTCAAGTGATTTTTCTGCAGGAAGAGTGTATCTTTGCATTTCAAATATCCAGTTAGAATACGCGCAGGGAATAAGCCGAATAAATATAAGTTCCTGAACACCAAATCGAAATCCGCTTAAGAAGGAAGCTTTGTAGGAGGAACCGTGGACCTGGCGGGAGGAACCATGGACCTGGCAGAAGGAGACCTGGATCTGCCACAAAGATAAGGCTCGAAAAGTGGAGATCTGTACCCGTTTACAGGAAAATGACTGGTTAGTGACGAAGAATCTACCTCTCGAGGAACGCCGGGAATAGGGTCGCCATTAGGTAAACAATCAAACTGTGAAGTTAACTCTGCAATATAAAAAAGGGGATTCTAATTTTTTGAAGTACATTGGTACTTTAACAAATATTTCAACAGAAAAACTGTTTGATAACTGACAAATTGAACATTAAATAAAATGCTATGTTCACGTGATCTTATCAAATAATAAATAAATCAAGATGTAGAAAAATGCGTCTAATAAAGAAAATAAGAATGTTTGAAAAAAGATTTTATTTGAAAACGGGAAAAGATGCAAAATAATTAAAACGTTAAATTATGAAATTTTCAATATAGAGTTTGGGAAAAATTAGAAATTGGCATAAATTGCAGATATCGTTGACAAAGTTTTGCTTGACGAAAGATAAAGAATATTTTTTCAAATCATATATATGCTACTTTCTTATTTACCAATAGAATTGAGAATGATTAAGAAGGTGAAGACAAGAGCATAAACGACCCTCATTTTGTGCTTGATTATACCAATATATCTTATAGGCGTTATCTCGTAGAATAGCTTGCTCTTCTGAGATATTTAGCTTTTATTTGCCATTTTCAAGCAAAGAAATGTAGATGCTTATTTTGATAAAACTGGTATCAGAACTGATATACACTATCGGCGGAGACTATTATCTACAAGGCTAGCGGGAGCGTCACTGAAAATAAATAATTACTTTTGAAGACAATGATAGGGTCAGAAATTAAGCTGTACATGGTTTTTTGATTAACTATAAAGCTATTAAAACTCCACGACGATTGGACCACATTAGAAATTTTTCTGATTTTTGATACAAATTTGAACCAATGTTTACGCTCAAAAATTTTGAATTACATACCTACAAAATTGAAGATTTATCAATTGTAAAACTTCAAAATTACTGCTAAAAAATATTCTTAATTACATACCTTTAAAATATGAATCTTGAAAATTCAGAAATTTTTAGTAGTACGTTTTTATCATTCAGGAATTTTTTATTGTAATTTTTCTGATTTGCAAAACTTTAAATTGTAATTTTTCTGATTTGTGAAACATTAAATTGTAATTTTTCTAATTTGTGGAACTTTAAATTGTAATTTTCATCATTCGTAAAACTTTAAATTGTGAATCTACAAATTGAAGAGTATCAATCACAATTGCAATTGCAATTGCATTAGAGAGTATCCTTTATAGATGACACGTCCTGCTTGCGGCTCTGTGGCACGCCCAGGCATGTATAGGTGTCTTTAGAGCCAAGGTGTTGTATAGCGCTTCTGTCGACGAGCTGAGGGTCTTCCGGGATGCCATAAGTTTTCTCTTTTTTAAATAAACTTTGGCGCATTTTCCTAGCCCGAACTTCATTTCAATCTCTTGAGTGTACTCTTTGACAATGTCTAGAGCTAGATGTAGTTTCTCTTGATTTTCAGCATAGATCTTAAGATCATCCATACAAAGTACGTGAGTGACCTAATGCCTTGAAATTCCAGCTTTCCGTAGAGGTACCCTTCTGAATGGCGAAGTGCGAGAGATAGTGGCAATAATGTGAGGCAAAAAAGGAGAGGGCTCACAGTGTCGCCCCGAAACACACCTATCTGAAAGGTGACACTATTAGTGATCACACGATGTTTTCCAGGTGAGATAGTAAATCTGGTTTTCCGAAGCGGCATCAGTCTCTCTATGCACTTCACGATGTGTGGATAAAGCTTTAAGTTTTCCAGTAGTCAATCCATACCAACGATAGGTAAAGCTGATAGAATGTTGCGTCCTTGCAAACACATCTATCGATAAGCAGGTTCTACTGACATCCTGCTACGCCTTTCTGTGAGCCGCGTTGTTCGTACATCTCTTGCCACACAGGTCCAATTGTCGGAAAAATCCCATCATTTAGGATAGCTGTGAAGATCTCGTACAGTGTCTTTAGGTAAAGTTATTCGCTTGTAATTCTTAGGGTCAGCTAATTTGCCCGTCTTCGGTAGAGGCACTGTGCGTCCTTCCAGCAACCACTCCGGAATAGGCTGTACCGACTTTAGATATGAGGTTCAAATGCGGGCTAGATGCTGCTGGGTTGAAGGAAACTTCTTCCACCACAAGGTATTGACACCTTATGGTCCGGGAGCGGAATAGTTCTTCATGATTCTTGATACTTTTATAACCTCCTCGGTAGTGATAGGTGGTCATTCCTCCTCAGGTCTTATGAGGGCACTGTACAGCTCCTTAAAGCTATTTATATTCTTTGAGTTTTCTCTTAGTGGATGCTGAACTTCGTAGACTTCTCTCCAGAAAGCCTCGACCTCCTTTAGTTTGGGCAGGTGGATGAAAGTAACTGGAGGGTCCTGAAAGAGTCGAGATGGGTCAGACAAAAACTGTTGATTTTCTCTGACCCACCTCTCTTTCCGCTCTAGAATTCTCCTCGCGTCAGATAGTACTCGTATTCTCTCAACAATATGCTGCCTGATGGCCAGTAGTTTTGACTTTTTGAGTGTGTGATAACGGATCCTCAGTTCGCGTGCGAACTGTCGAATCTTAGCAGTCAAAGTCCTGCCAGATTGTATGTAGTCAATGACACACTGAATGCGGGACGCGTACTGCCTTGCCCAGCCTATCTTTGTGGTAAGTTGATGCATTCGTCTTTTGGTCTTATGATTAACCGTTGGTTTTGTTTAACAGTAGCATCTGCCGAAGCTCTCGCTGCATTATACATACTTCAATTGCTAGTCCAGATGTCGGATTCTACGGAAAAATCTCCACGAAGCTCGTCATCCAGTTCAGCCAGATCTTTAGGCTTAAGAGAAACCTGAATGGTGATGTTTCCCCGGGTCTTGAAGCATAGCTCTTCTTCTTTCGAATGCCTGCTCGCGGTTGGTCCGAGTGTCGCATGATTTCTCTATTGCCGGCTTGTTCTGGTTGCAGTTGAGTAGGCGCTCCGCATATATAACCCCTTTTTCGGAGGCTGAAAACGCGCAAAACCCATTCTTTCAATCATAGGTTTTTTGGGACACAATAAAACTGACTAATGGGGTGATATTCAAAAAGTAATATATTATTCGTATTCTATGGCTGAAGAGAAATATTGAGTTTCAACTCGATTCAGCTAATTTTGACGATTCTGAATAAAATGTACAAAAACATCCTTTTATCTCAATTCCCATAAATTGCCGGGCGATCTTCATGAAAATGCGAAAAAAAAATTCCAATGCATTTTTGGAGCACCCTACTCTCCAGTGATCCATGAGACGCCTGGCCCCATACTTGGACCCGGTATAATTTTAAACTATTAACCTAGCTCTGAAACTATATAATATAGGTTGAACTAGAGTCATTTTTTAAATTGTTTATGATTTCTAATGTAGCGTCCGTAGCCGCATTTGCTGAACTGACAAATATTCTCGTCACATCAACAAACTGACAAGAAATACTATGAATTACACTAAGTCGCTCCCGTATGCTAACAATAAAATTTATAGTACACTATTTACAGAGAGACCTCGAGAACCTTGAATCACTAAAAAAGTCTCAAAGTCACAAGTGTATAAAGAAAATAAGCGAGGACTTGTTACATCTTCCCGTAGAACACTCTGCGATACCTTAGCAAATTCGGTTGTATCATGAGGTCCAATGTTGATATATGCCAGAGAGATCATGCGCGGATCAGATATTTAGCATTAGACAGAGAACAGAAACAATTTTATAAATGAATGAAAAAGTTTTCTGTGCATTTGTTTACTTGGAAAAAACGTTTGATAATGTGGATAAGAGTAATTTTCGGAAGTCCTGTAAGAGTACGGAGTCAATGGATGGCTCTTGCGAGCAATAAGAAAAATATATGCGAATAGGCAAGGAGTTAAGCAAAAATGCGTTATGTTCTCTTGGCTCTTTATTATATTCATGAAAAAAACAGTCTGAGAATGGTCCTTCTCGACGAAGAAGGTCTGGATCTCGAGACAGTAAAGGTGCGTGGGTTAGCGCTTACAGATCATAAGCCTATTAGGCTTGCCTTAGGCGATGAGATGACAGAACAAGTTGATAAGTACGTGTATATTCGTAGTTTATCTACTAATCATGAAAAGATTGCTGTCTTGATAGCCAGGCGTATAAACTAGAGTAGAAAGTTTATCCGCAGTGTGGGAGCCATTACCAGAAGTACCAATATAGCAAATAAAGCTGAAATTGCAATATGTAACTCTGTACTTGCACCCTCTGTGATGTACGATAGCGATACCTGGACCTGCCAAGAAAAGGATAAGAGTAAAATCAGCGCGGTTGGTATGAAATTCCTGCGCAAAGTATGCCGTAGAACGCTAATGGACAAGTCAAGTAACAAGAGTATCCTCAAATAGTGTGTTGTATATGAGAAACTGTTAGACAAGACTAAATGAAAGTTGTTGAGAAAGTTTGAGCATAGTGAGAGAATGGATGAAATTGAAGAAATCGTTTCTTTAACATAAATAATGCATATAACGCAAAGTAACTCGAAAATGAAGACAATCAGTTGAAATTAAAGCAAAATTTGCATTGAAACAAAAAAAAAAACATTTTATTGTTGGTTGAAAATGTATATTCAATAATTTGGTAGGAAAATTATCTATACTGTTGCAAAAAGTTCATTCAGCGAACTTAGCAATGCAATCCAAAACACACAAGAGGCTGTGAGATCCACGATGATCGTAAGCAATCCTATCTTAGGACTATATATAGCGGGTACTCCGCGAAAGCATGAGATAGGCTCCTTTCCACTCCATGCTTGCATATTAACCAGACATGCCCGTTCACAAATCCGTAATTGAAATCCCATAGGGAAAACCTCTCCCTAACTGACCGTATGAGATGTTCTTAAGAAAGAAGTCTGACCAGCCTAAACGGAATCCCACATCTGCGGAACTGTTGCGCCAATGGATCTATCTAGAGATAAGGCAGCGCCTGAAGCCAAGAAGTCTGCGCAGGCGCTATTCTGGTCTTGGTCTCCAATATGTGACTCGAATTTAGTTAAAATTATCTGTTTTTTGGACTGCAGATTTACCAAGTTAAGTCCAGGCCATAAGCCTTTCGCCCCACACAACGAGAGCAGATGCTTGACCGAAATCCCCAGATGTCTATAACATAGAACAGGATATTTAAGACAAGGCTCTGGTACAATATTTGTTTGTTGCGCCAAGATTTCAAATGGACACCCGGGAGACCTGTAACGTCGAAACTACAGCGATATTTGCGGCAGCAGCACTTTCGGTACATGTCAGGGCGAAGGTTTTTGCGCTCCCGAATTACTTACCTAGGTATTGAATTTTCTAAGAATCTCCAGCTGGTTCCCGGACAAAGTGAAACTCGAAATCAAAGGCTTACTCCACTTATGGGAAACCACAGTCTTCCTCTTAGATGTATTGACCTTGAGATGATTGATTTTACAATATCCAGCTGAAGTCATAATTTTCCTCAGTAGATGGATACGAAAGTTCGCAAGCAACACGATGTCTTCAGGATGGGATTACGAGGCTCACCTTAAGAAACACCACAATTCACGACAACAGAAAATGTTAGGTCCTCCGGTGTGTAAATGGACACTCTAGACAAAATGGCCGGTAGAGTTCACTTTTTAAATTGCTAGAAGCTAGTTTTATGTGACAGAAATTGCCTCATAATTATATGCTTTGCCACAATCACTTTCACTAAATATCACTTCGTGGACCAGAATTAACAGTTGAACCCGTTCTTCTCGTTAATAATTTTATGAAAGCCGTCTCTCATGTTATACGCTCTACACTCAATATAATCAAACGGGATAGTATTCTCTAGTTATGCCAAGAAACTATATTTGAGATACCATGAGCGCCAGAAGACTCGAGGGCGGTCGAAACGGATCTTGGTAAAAAAATTCACTTTTATAAGCCAGAGTGGGAAGTATAACTTTGTTCTGCTTTTGAAGTACCTCTTTTACAAGAAATCAGAATGGATTTTGAAACCGGCACTATTCTTTTTTTTAAACTACTTCTCATAAAAATTCTTTTTTAAAGCCTTCCCTCCTCGCTGGCGAGACGCAGAGGATCTGTGCTCGTGTAGCCAGCCTCATCAATCTCGCCTGTTTGGTTGGGTTTCATATTCATGCTCATCTATTTGCCTACAAACAGGCTTCACCAAAAAATCACAGGTTACAACATATAACCAATGAAAAAGACTGACTCGGACATTGGCGAAAGAATAAAGCCTCGAAAATCGTAACAAACTGACATTTGATTGTAATTCACAGTTACATGAAATGTTCTAATACGACTTCAGATCGCAAACATTACATCACAATTTTACATTATTTTTGAATTAACGGTGTAGAGGATTGAGCCTTATATTGCTTACTATGAAACACCCCGCGATTGTGCGGCGGGCACCTACTGGAACTTCAGTGACTTCTTCTTTGGTCAATACTGAAACCGCGCCGCTTGTTATATTTATTTTCGCCCGTTTTTTATTGCGAATGATATTATTGTATGTATAGATACCAGCAAGAGCATTATAAGTCTTCAATACAGCAAATACGTCACCATCGGATGTTGATAACACAATTTGTTCTTGAGTTGGCATAGGCGCATATATATGCTTTCCTATTTGCATTTCAAGTGGTTTATTTGCAGGAAAGGTGTATCTTTGCAGCTCAAATATGCGGTTCGAATTCACACGGGGAATGAGCCGAATAAATTTAAGTTCCTCAACTCCACATCCAACTCCGCTAAAAGAAGGAAGCTTTGTAGGAGGAACCATGGACCTGGCGGGAGGAACCATAGACCTGGCAGATGGAGACCTGGATCTGCCACGAAGATGAGGCTCGGCAGCAGAAAAAGTGCTCTCTGTCAAATTATTACTTTCAGAATGAGACGAAGAAGGCTCTTCACGGCGAACACCAGGAATAGGTTCGCCATTAGGTAAACAGTCAAATTGAGAACTTAACTCTGCAACAAAGGAAAAAAGGGATTGCATTTGCTTAAAGTACGCAATTAGACATTTTATGAAGTAGCCAGACGTTTCATGAACTGTACATAATGTTTTTCACTTCGAGTACTGTCATAGAATATTGTTGCTCGTTTCAATTAAGCTACGAAAACAATGTTCAGTATCGAACAAAATAAAAAACACTTTCACCAGACGATGACGGTCGACCAAACATTAACGGCCGTTATCAATCCGAGATACATCACAACCATGTGTACACGATAAACCACTCTGCGGTGATATTTACAATTAGATTTCAATTTCACGCTCACTGTATTTATAAATTACAATGTGTAACTTGGTAAATTTATTAATGTTGCTCAAAACTTCACAATTTGGTCCAATTTTACCCCATCGAACAGTTTGAATTCACTATCCGATGTAAAATTACTATGCCTGCTGATAGAAGCTATTTAATCAGCGTGAAACGTTGTCAATTTGTGTGAGCGAATACATTTGATTGAGCCCATAAATTAATACTTTCATCGGTAAAGTTGCAGTATCTACAATAATTTCACAAACGGGTAGTACTGTCACGTCTTGTCATCCTGAGAAATTACGAGCGGGACGTGAATCGACAATCCATCGACAAACTGACAGAAAGAGAAGGTTTAATGCGAAACGCTTAAAAAT